>ML279498.1:0-25985 GCA_005239495.1 Nicotiana undulata
TCGAGTGGACTCCAGAATGCCAACATGCCTTGGAATAATTAAAGCGGTATCTCTCGAGCCCACATTTGCTCCATACCCCGAAGGAGGACGAAATGCTATACTTCTATTTGGCTGTGTCTGAGGTAGCGGTAAGTGGTGTGTTGTGATCGAGGCCCACCTATACCACTATAGAATGGCTAGGCAAGGTCGATGTAGATTTTACCCAATAGGATCGGGATCGAAATCAACAGGGAGTTATATAATTGGAATCGAGTTTCTATCCGATTTAGAAGTGTGAATTGTTCTTAATTACTCTTCTAAATAGGGATGGTTTGGTTTCTATACTAAGTTTAATACTAAAGATCACTATTATCAAACTAGCTACAATGTTTTTGTGAGATTTTATCAAGTATTTAAAGGCACTAGGGATGCAACTTACCCCTAGGCGAGTATCTAACGAGATCTAAAATCTAGGATAAACTTGTGGGTCATGAGTTCGTGATATAATCTCACATTATAGTACTCACCCAATACCTCTCGGTAGTTTGGGTGACGTTGCCCGAATTGGCTTCCTCAAGCCTAATTGGGTGTTTCAACAAAGCAAATGAAATGGCTCAAGTCGGGTATTTCTATCTCTAGTTTCTACCCTTTAATTGGGGCTATCAATCTCGAATTCATCCCAATTCCTTGTTAGCCTATTTTACCTAGACTTGGGTCATCTTTCTCAAGAGTAACCCTAGTAAAAAAGGCATGAATCAGTATTTGCAACCACTAATTCAATAAATTAAGCATGAAATAGACTAAATATCACAGACCCAATCACAAATAAACCCTAAAATTGAAGACCCATATGATACCCACACTAGGGATGGGTCACAACCCTAAAACTGAAGACCCATTTAGTACCCACCCTAAATGTGTTTTAACTACATATCCCCTTTGAAACATCTTGCATAAGCCCGAATTATCGGGCCGATTGGCCAAATGGGCCATCGAACTCGGAGGTTATGATATCGAGTATCAAACCCGAATGATTATCAAGTCTCAAATTTTAGCGGACTTCGTGGCCGATTTTACGCGTGCCCTCTTGCCCGAGGTAGAGAAAGAACTCCTATTAAAAATGGGCACATCATCGGGGGTATGAACCTTTTTCACCGACGGTGCCTCGAACGTGAAAGGGTTTGGGCTCGACATTGTTCTAAAACCGCCTACAGGTGGCATAATTACACAAACTATAAAAATTTCAAAGTTGACTAACAATGAGGCCGAGTATGAGGCCATGATCGCATGTCTCAAACTGGCCAAAGGCCTAGGAGCAGAGGTCATCGAAGCAAAATGCGACTCTCTTCTGGTTGTGAACAAAGTGAATGGGAGCTTTGAGGTTCGAGAAGATAGGATGCAAAGATACTTAGACAAGCTTCAAGTGACATTGCATCGCTTCAAAGAGTGGACTCTGGTTCACATACCTCGAGAACAAAACAGCGAGGCCGATTCACTCGCAAATCTGGGATCGTCTGTCGAAGAAGATGACATACTCCCGGGGACTGTCATAGAACTATCCAAATCGGTGATCGAAGAAGGTCATGCAAAATCAACTCAACAAGTCTAACATGGGATTGGAGGAACAAGTACATCGACTACTTGAGACATGGAAAGCTCCCCAACAACAACAACAAACCCAATTTGATCCGAACATGTGGGGTCTGGGGAGGGTAGTCTGTACGCAGACCTTAGCCCTACCTAATGCAGGTAAAAATGTTGTTTCCAATAGACCCACGGCTCAGGAAGGGACAAAAAAGAAATAGGGAATAAAATATCATAATAAACCACATACCGTAATAAAATATCAACAGGGAATACAATACCTGAGGCGAACAAAACCACCTACCGTAATAAAAATCTAAGAATATGAAGGGAAATGCATTCTACTAAGCTTATCGATGACCACTACAAACTACCTACTAACATTTTACCTTAATCCTCGACCTCCACACCCTCCTATAAAGTGTCATGTCCTCAGTGAGCTGAAGCAGCGCCAAGTCCTGCCTAATCACTTCTCCCCAGTACTTCTTAGGCCTACCTCGACCCCTTCTCAAACTCTCCACGGCCAACCTCTCACACCTCCTAACAGGGGCATCAATACTTCTTCTCCTAACGTGTACGAACCATCTCAGCCACAACTCGCGCATCTTGTCCTCCACGGAGGCTACTCCCACTCTGTCCCGGATAGCTTAATTCTTAATCCTATCTCGCCTGGTACACCCACACATCCATCTCAACATCCTCATATCTGCTACTCTCATTCTCTGCACGTGAGAGTTCTTGACTGGCCAACACTCAGCCCAATACAGCATAGCGGGTCGAACCACCACTCAATAAAACTTACCCTTAAGTCTTAACGGAACATTCCTACCACATAGAACACCGGAAGCGAGCCTCCACTTCATCCACCCCGCTCCAATGTGATGTGTGACATCTTCGTCAATCTCCCCGTTACCCTGGATAATAGAACCGAGATACTTAAAACTCGCTCTCTTGGGGATAACTTGAGCATCAAGCTTAACCTCTACGTCTGCATCACGTGTCTCACTGAATTTGCACTCCAAGTATTCTGTCTTGGTTCTACTCAGTTTGAAACCTTTAGACTCCAAGGTCTGTCTCCAAACTTCCAACCTCGCGTTAACTCCACCACGTATCTCGTCAATAAACACTGTATCATCGGAAAATAGCATGCACCAAGGCACCTCCCCTTGGATGTGACGCGACAGTACATCCATCGCCAAAGCAAACAAAAATGGAATAAGAGCCGATCCCTGGTGCAACCCCATCACCACAGGGAAATGGTCCGAGTCACCACCCACAGTCCTTACCCGAGTCTTAGCATCATCATACATATCCCTAATCACCCTAATGTACGCTACCGGAACACCGTTAACCTCCAAACACCTCCACATGACCTACCTCAGAACTTTATCGTATGCCTTCTCAAGGTCAATAAACACCATATGCAAATCCTTCTTCCCTTCCCTGTACTGCTCTACTAATATCCTTACCAGATGAATCACTTCCGTAGTCATGAATCCAAACTGATTCTCGAAAATAGACACGCACCTTTTCACCCTGGCCTCCACCACTCTCTCCCAAATCTTCATAGTGTGACTCAATAACTTGATACCCCTATAATTGTTGCAATTTTGTATATCACCCTTGTTCTTGTAAAGAGGAACCATCGTACTCCACCTCCATTCTTCGGGCATCTTCTTTGCCTTAAAAATAACATTAAACAGCCTAGTGAGCCACTCCAAACCTGCCCGCCCCGCGCTCTTCCAGAATTCCACCGGGATTTCGTCTGGCCCCGTTGCTCTACCCCTGCACATATTACGCATCGCTCCTTACACCTCCTCTACCGTAATCTGCCTACAGTACCCAAAATACCATCGACTCTCAGAGTGCTCTAACTCACCCAACACAATGCGTCTATCCTCCTCCTCATTCAACAGTTTATGGAAGTATGTCTGCCATCTTCTCCTAATAAGTGACTCTTCCATCAACACTTTACCATCCTCGTCCTTGATGCACTTGACTTGGTCTAAGTCATGGGCTTTCCTCTCCCTCACCTTGGCCAACCGGTACAACCTCTTGTCCCCACCTTTGCCCTCGAGCTCCTCGTACAAACGAGCAAATTCTGCGTTCTTAGCCGTCGTAACTGCTAACTTTGCCTCTTTCTTCGCCTTTATGTAACACTCTCGATAATTCCTTTTTTCCTCCTCGTTTGTACTCTCTACTAGCTTCAAATAAGCAGCTTTCTTAGCTTCCACTTTACCTTGAACCTCTTCATTCCACCACCAGTCCCCTTTATGACCCCCAGGAGAACCCTTCGTGACCCCTAAGACCTCTCTAGCAGCTACCCTAATGCAATCCGCAGTCTTGGACCACATATTGGACGCGTCCCCCATACTCATCCAGGCCCTCATAGCCAACAACTTCTCCCCTAACTCCTGAGCTTTGTCTTTGGTCAAGTTACCCCACTTGATTTTAGGTTGCCTGCACCCCGCCCTCTTCCTCCTACTCCTCTTGATCTCCATATCCATAACCAGGTCCATGTAAAGCTCCCCATGGACCCAAAAGAATCAAGGGCCCTTCGAGCCAAAGCAGCCCGATTTTCACTCGACAAGAATGGAACACTGTACAAAAGGACCTTCGACGGACCACTAGCAGTGTGCTTGGGACCGGGGGACACCGAATATGTGCTTCGAGAAATCCACGAAGGCACTTGTGGAAACCACTCATGTGCCGATTCTTTAGTTCGAAAGGTGATCAGAGCAGGTTACTATTGGGATAACATGGAAAAGGACACCAAGGAATTTGTTCAAAGATGTGACAAATGCCAAAGATTTGCACCAATGATTCACCAACCCGGTGAACAACTACACTCAATCCTATCCCCGTGGCCATTCATGAAATGGGTAATGGACATCGTCGACCCCCAACCAATGGCGCCAGGTAAAGCTAGATTTATTTTATTTATTTATGACTACTTCTCCAAATGGGTAGAAACACAAGCCTTCGAGAAGATAAGAGAAAAATAAGTCATCAACTTCATATGGGACCACATCATATGTAGATTTGGGATCCCCTCCGAGATTACATGTGATAATGGGAAGCAGTTCATCAGTAGCAAGGTGACGAAATTCCTCGAGGATCACAAATCAAAAGGATCCTATCTACGCCTTACCACCCAAGTGCAAATGGTCAGGCCGAGTCCACAAACAAAACTATCATTCAAAACTTAAATAAAAGATTAGAGAAAGCGAAGGGGAAATCGAGAGAAGTGCTGCCCGAGGTACTATGGGTGTATCGAACAACCTCGAAGTCAAGCACAGGGGAGACCCTGTTTTCTATGGTATATGGGTCCGAGGCCGGAGAACCGAGTGCCAGATTTCAGCACGCCATCAAGGACACAAACAACGAGTCCATGAACACCGCCCTCGAACTACTAGATGAAAAGCGCGAGGCCGCACTGGTCCGAATGGCCGCTCAAAAACAAAGGATCGAAAGATACTACAACAGAAGAACAAACCTTCGATACTTCGGAGTCGGGTACTTAGTTCTAAGGAAAGTCACCCTCAACACTCCAAACCTAAACGAAGGAAGCTAGGCCCTAGTTGGTAAGGACCGTACCGCGTCCTCGGAGTAGTAGGCAAAGGGTCCTACAAACTTAGCACCATGGAAGACGAGCAATTACCAAGCAATTGGAACATATCGATGCTCAAACGCTATTATTGCTAAGGTATAACCTTCTCCTTTTTCGTTTATATTTCATACTAACCTGTTGCAGGTGTTCGATTGAAAGGAATCGGAGCACCCTTCAAATCGAAGACCTTAGGTTTTAAAGAATGCGTTGCACTCTTTTTCCCTTAGATCGGGTTTTATTCAAATGGGTTTTACCGGCGAGGTTTTTTAACGAGGCAACATATATATGCTACCTAAAGAAAACTCAACGAGTATTCAAGGCTTCTTTTCAATCAACCTCGAATACTAGGGGGCATCACTCTCGGAGGTTACTTTTTCAAAGAAACCCAGTTATGCCAAAGAGGGCCTCGATATGAGAATGATGTATCATGCCAAACGGTCAAATGGACCGTGTCTGTGTAGAATAATCGAGCCCCCGATAGCAAAAACATGTACGCATGTATCAAGTAATCGAAGAAGCATCTTTACTTATCAAAACACTTTGTGCCTCAAAGAAGTTTACTATTTTCACATGAAACGGCTCAAGGGTCAAATACTCTCGAATACTCGGGGACTGTCATCGACAGTCAGCTTATCGAGTCATAAAAGACTCGAACTCGTAAGACCTCAATGAGGCAACATCGAATTTATAAGACCTCGATGAGGCAACATCAAACTTATAAGACCTCAACTAGGCATACTCGAACTTATAAGACCTTGAAAATGCATAACCCCGATATTAAGGCCAAGGCTATATATTCGAACCTGTAAGAACCCTAAAGAGGCATACCCTCGATATTAAGGTCGAGGTCACCTCACCCGGGGACTAAAGGCTACGGCCTAATATAAAGACTACGGTCATACGAAAAGGCTATGGCCGAAATAATGCGGCTCGAAGACGTCCGACGTCCGCCATAAAACTTAAGGCCTTCAAATATTTCGAAAAAATGGGTTAATTAGGCTACCCTCGGTATAAGCAAAGGAACTTCGATAATATCAGCTCCGAACAATGAAAAAACTTCGGAAAAAAATCAACCTTTAATGTAAAGGCTTCGGAAAAAAAATCAACCTTCAATGTAAAGGCTTTGAAAGTTCAGCCTTCGAGAGAACCTCACGAGGTACTCAATTATCGTCACATATCGACTTATAATCGAGGTCCCTATTCGAACCATCGAAAATTCGGACGAACACAAAACATGCCAAGGCGTAACAAACTTTAAAAGTGCCAGAATGGGGAAAAATTATAGCCATATTTAGAGGTCGAATTGACCTTATAAAAAAGATCCTAAGGGCCAGCCTAAAGATCCCAATGGCCAATCGAAAGAGCCTAAGGGCCAATCTAAAAATCCTAAGGGCCAAATCAAAAAGAGCCTAAGGGCCGATGTTTTAAAAACCTAAGGGTCGATACCTATAAAATTCAAAGACCAAAGCACATTGTGCTCGAGGCCTCATCTAAGTTCGGGATCGAAAGTCCCGAGTCAAAGCTTAATTCGAGGATCGGACCCTAAAACGGTCAACTGTTATCAATTGTTCATCAAACACAGAAACCTAAGGGTTTTATATTTTACATCCAACACATCAGACTGATGATCAACAAGCATCAAAATTCATCACAAAAGCAAAAGACAAAAGCAAAGACAAAATCTAGTTGGAAATTTATACAAAGATAAAACGAAAGGGTTCTTTATATAATGGTGGTATAAATATACATTTACAACACCCCCACAGGGAGCCCTTTACAAAAATCAAGAAAAGAGACCTAGTCTATCTTCGGGGACTTTGTCTCTTCCCCCTCGGGGACTTTGTCTTCATCGACCCCCTTGGGACTAGCTTCCTCATCGGCTTCCTCCTCACCGTCTTCAGCATTAGCCTCATCATAAAAATAAACAAGGAACTTGGCGTCAATTTCGTCTGCCTTGGCCTGCTCTATCTCCTCCGAGATATTGAATCCCTTAGCATGAATCTCCTAGAGGGTTTCCCTCCGGGACCTGCATCGGGAATATTCGTTGCTTCTCCTATATCGACCGAAAGCCCCTCTCAGCTCCATTTGGGCATCAACAACACTTTCAAAAAGATGGCTACCTTCTTGTCGGCCTTTATTTGTATCTCTTTGGCTTCAGCCCAGGCTTTTTCGATATCGGCCTTCATCTGCGTAAGACTAGCCTCGAGCTCAGTTATCCTGCCCGCCTGAACCGAATTGCTCTCTTGAGCATTTCGAAGTTGAATCTCGAGGGCGGGCACTTTAGCCAATGCTTCTTTCTTGGCCGCAGCAAGGACATCTATTTGTGCCTTCCACTCATGGAATTTGGAGTTGACTTGGGCGACCTCGCCCCGAAGATGCTCCAACATTTCGACCTTTTGCTGCAACTGAGTCATTGAAGTGTTAGCCTCCGAAGATGGGAGAGGAAGCCCATACTCTTTCAAAATTAAGGTTACCTTCTTCTCGAGCTCGTATGCATAGTCACGAGCTCGGGTCAACTCAGATCGAAGAGTACCAGCTCCTTTTCCTTCCTGGCACAAAGGAGTCTGAGGGTCTTTTCCTCATTAGAAGACCTACGCAGCTCGATTTCACAACGACATAGCTCAGCCTTAAATTTGTCAAAGGCCTTCAAAAAGGAAGTCCGTTTAGACAGAGGAAGAGAGTATGAGGCTAGCAAGGTTATAGTACTATAAAAAACTCACCATTGAAACAAAACCGTTGAGCTTCCTCGAAGATTGACTTTGCATCAGCTGGTTCGGCCTCATCGACCCCAGTGAAGCAACCTGGGAAGGGGTCGTTCTCGCTTGGGACTCCGCCTAACTCGGGCATCTTCAAGTCCCGAGCATCCCTGATGGTGTCTTCAAAAAAGGTTGGAAATAATTGTGAGTGACCCACTGTCATGACCTAGGGGAAATCTCCTGAGGCGCTCTGATCGGGTCAAAGTATTTCGACGTTTTTTCCCTTCGAAGTATTTCCCGAAGTCTGGGAAGCAGCTGGCAAGTCAAGAGACGAAGGACCTTCGTCCTTTTTCTTCTTTTTGTCTCCTCCTTCGAGGCTAATGTCTTCAGTTTCTATGGGCTTAACTTCCTCGGAAGGCCTTTTGGTTCAAGTTATCAACGTCGAACCTTCCACTTTGTCGTCATCAGCGCCCGTGGATCGACGGATGAAGTCAAAATCCTCATTGATGACTACGTTCTTCTTATGTCCCCTAGTTGGCTTTGCTTTGCTCTAGGAGCCCTCGTCCTTCGAGGACCTTTTTCTCTTATTATATTTTTTCGGATTCAACTCCGAAGGCTCCTCTTCCTTACCGAGATAGACGACCTCATCTAAAAAAATTCACTGATACCTGCAACATGGAAGTTAGGTCCTGTGAAGAAAGGTATATCTTAAAAGAGGAAGAGGTATGATTGTAACATGTAACATGGTGATTCGCCTCGCACTTGCCCCTCGAAAAGTTCATCCACTTGCGTTTATCATATGTCGAGGTAGCTGCAAGTTTGCGAACCCAGTTCGGGAGGTCGAGGACTGCGTCGGGCATCCATGGGACCGTTGAAAGAAAATAAAGAGAAACTCGATGTATTAAAATATTAATGAAAGGAAGATGAAGCATCATTTTTTACTCACGTGTGAAGTTCCATTTCTCGGGGAACAGTAGGTACTCCGAGGGGATGACGTCGATGGTCCTCACTCTGATGAACCGGCTCATCCAGCCTCGATCCCTAATCTCGTTGCTGCTAGCAAAGAAAGATTTGGTGGCCCGACGTTGGAGCTTGATTAGACCTCGGAAATGTTGAGGCCGATACAAACGAATGAGGTGGCTAAGAGTGAATTTGATCCCGGCCTTATCAGCAAAAAACCTCATCATCAATACGATCCGCCAGAAGGACGGATGTATCTGCGCCAGGGTAACTCGGTACCTTTGGAAGAACTCGAGCATGAGCGGGTCGAGGGGACCTAATGTAAAAGGGTATTTATACACTGTCAGAAACCCCTCTACATAGGTCGTAATTTCCTCTTCATGGGAGGGTATTTTCAGAACGACCTCCTCCCCCATCCACACTCTCTCCTTACAGCATCGAGGTATCTCTTCTCGATCGATCTTATATACCTCATGGCGTTCTCTCGACAACCGACAACATCGGGAGGTTTCTCTACTATAAAGTCCTTATGCAAGGTAAGTTTGCTCGAAGAATCTCATTGGGTGACGACGGCTTGCCACCGACCGTACGGGAAGAAGAAGTAGAGGTTCCTTCTTTCTGAGGAACGAATTTGTAGCTTCCTTCTTTCTGAGGAATTGATTTGGATGTTTAGCCATGATTTGTTTAAGGTATGAAGAAGGAGATGAAAACATTGACACAATTTTGAGCCAACACGGCGACAGAAGCGGTGGAGAAAGGTGAGTTTATAGAGGAAAATAGTTGTTGCAGAATGGTAAAGTCCTTAATGAAGGGAAGAAAGAAAGAAAGTATATATAAGAGAAAATGGCGATTGTTTGTTAACGTTAATGGCCAACCGGCTCTGACAAGCAATTATGGTTTTTTGGGAAGAAAATCGACGGGTCACTTCGGTCGCTTCAATACCCGTGTCTTAGGAATGACGTCATCACACGGGGTTTCGAAGGGTCGAGAATTCAAATCGTTTATTATCATTTCATTCTAAGAAACACGGGGACTATCTATATACAGTCGATACTAGGGACCGCGATATCGAGGCCTCTATGGAAAGTCAAGCCCGACCTCGAGGGGCTCGAAGTAGAGTCTGAAGTTCGACCTCGAAGTGAATACCTGGATAAAGCATACCGAAGGCTCACCACGGCCTACCTCGAAGCTGGGCAAAAATGACCGTCATGGAAAGGCGGGAATTTCCCATGGACACGTGGTTAGAGTTGATAAGGTCTGCAAAGATGGTACAAGTCCGTACAAAGCCGTTATACAGCTGTACCAATAGAATTTCTTTTACATAATTAGACATGTACTATGTTGGGATTCACCCCTCCTATATAAAAGGGACCCCAAACATTCTTGTAAGATACAATATTTACTGCAATAGAACAATCTCTGTTTTTTTCGTGCTCAACACTGTCTCTCAGCTTTATTGTTCTTTATTAAGTGTTCTTTATTTATTATTCTTCATTTATTTCTATAATCTGACCTCGAGAACCCTAGTTCCAGTGAGCTTGATGCCCCAGTCTTGAGACAACTTTGGTTTGCTTATCTCATTTTCCTTACTTACACTTATTACTTCTTCATTATTAACTAGTATTAGAATAAATCACGTATTTTTAGAATCACAAATCAAATATAATTGTTAAAACTATTTTCAAGGTAAACACGTGTGTCATACTGATAAATGGGGATTTTGACTACTTATTAGTACCTTTAGTTTTCGTTTTAGACCAAAAGTGTTTTGTTCTATTTCTGAAAACTGATGAAATATGCTTAACTGTGGGAGTATTGGAAAATAAGCCACTAAGATGAAATCCAACTCAAGAAGGAGTGATCTGAACTAAAGAACAAAAATCAGGCACAAAAGCTCATTATTGTGAAGGAAATTTAACAGAGTCCACGTGCAAAGTGCGGACCGCGCGATTATTGTGCAGCCGTAGAAGCTATGCAAGAGCTAAAATTCAGAGAGTCTAATTTCAATCTCAAAAAGAAATACGGACCGCACAATAATTGTGCGGCCGCAGAAATCAGCTACGCGACTGTACTCAGAAAATGTGCGGTCCGCGAAAGAGCCCTGTGCGGTCGCACCAAGAATTGTGCGGGCCGCAGAATATGAGAGATGCGGCTGCAATCCAGAATTGTGCGGCCGTAGAGTCAACTCCTGTCAAGTCTGAAGAGAAGTGCGGGCCGCCCATGAAATTGTGCAGCCGAATTTCTAATAGCACTCAAAAGGTCACTCAACCAGATTTCTAAAATATTTGATTGTCAAACACCTATTTTACCCTCTAAATTACCAATTTTTATCTTTATTTTTTTAAATACTTTTTTTATGTTATGATTTTTTCTCTTTTTAATCAACATTATGGACTTGCCCTAGAACAGATAAATTTTATTTTAAAACAAAAAATATATATTTTTCGAGCATATATAATGTCAGAATAATAATATAATCGGGAAAAATAATGAAGAATATATAGTGTATATTATAAAAATATCTTTATTTTAAATAATTATATTTTATAGTACTTGCATGGAATACATATTTTAAAACTTCTTTTTTCTTTCATTCTCAATTGTGTGAATAAATTTTTGAGTTTTTGTTATTAATATCAAAATTATTGTTGCGAACAAATTTTTCTAATTAACTTTCTTCCACGCTCAATATTTTTATTCCAAAATTATATATGATTAAATACTATTTTTATTTTATTATTTTATAAGTAACATTTTATTTATTCGAAGAGTCCATAATATAAATAAAAAGGAAAAAAACTTATAATATTAAAAAGCTAAAAAATAAATAAAAAGAATATCAAAGTTGATAATTTAGAGGGTAATAAGTATTTGGCGATAAAAAATTTGAGAAATCTCGTTGAGTGACCTTCTGAGTGCTATATGCGTAGTTAAGTGACTTTTCTGTTACAAACGAAACAAAGACAACTTTACTAAATAATTTTGAATAGTTGAGTGACCATCTGAGTAATGGACTCGCATTTTCTACGTAACATTATACTTCGGAAAACTAGCCGATAGGAAGCATTTTACTTCTTTAATTGGAGTTACGAGTTATCTGGTGTGACTCCAAATTAATCAAGGTAATGGTTAAACCAAATAATATGGTCGAGCATTAGGGTTGTAGGTTAAGGGGTAGTCGAGTGTCCCGGTTTGCCTCTTTGTACCGACAAGTATGATAGTGTTTTGTCTAGCACTGCTAGCGATTTATGTTGTGTTTCACACTTTTGCATAATATTTGTGGTACTGGTTTTCCATTTATTTGTTGTCTCTCGCGTTGCTTATATTATTTTTTCGGGTTTTGTTGTCACAGATCTATTATCTCTGAGCCGAGGGTTTCCCGGAAACATCCTCTCTACCCCCTTCAGTGTAGAGGTAAGGTCTGCGTACACTTTACCTTCCCCAGACCCCACTGAGTGGGATTTTACTGGATTGTTATTGGTTAAACCAAAAAATACATTATATAGTAATTCTCTCTCACGAACCTATATATTCGATGTTTTCAATAGTATAAATTTTTTAATATGTATTGTAATTTGATCGGTATTTTGGTATTAACATGTTATAATCCTACCTTTTATGTTATATCTCTTACCTCATATAGGTTGCAATTGACTTTTGAATGACTTGATCGTTCAAATATTACAACCACCTAAAGTCTTGATTATTGGCATGTTTATTTGAGCATATATAACCATATAGACCCTCAATATTACAAATAGAAGGTGGATTTTTTCCACGGGATTTGAGAGGTTGGGCGAACTAATTTAGAAAATACCTTTGGTTTATGAAAAGAAACCTATGGTACTAAGCAAATGAAAACTAATAAGAGAAATTTCCTTAGTCAGCTTTCTTTGCTACAAAGGTTTTGAATCAGTCGACATGAACTGTACTTATATAGGGGAGTAGTAATTGTTTATGTTATCATTCTCTTTTTATAAAAGGAAATTATTAAAATAATACTCCTATACAGAATTTGGATTTAAAAGGAAAACGGTTGTCATTCACCGTTTTCCGCCGGCATTGATAAGTCGAAAACTTTCCATTCTCCGCCACCCGAAGCTTCTATGGATAAGTATAAACTTTCAGCTCCTCAAGTTACAGTTATAACTTTAATCTTTGGATCATTCTATTATCATGCTATTTTGCTACCCTCCTTTCTTGTTTTTTTTTTTTTTTTCAATTTAAATGACACATGTCTCGACAACTTGTTTGGATAATTGTTACATATAATATTATATTATATTATTATTTTAAATACGATATTTATTGTAACTGTTATTTAATTTTTTTTAGTATATCGTATCGTTAAATTCGTCGTTACGTTACGACAAAATATGTCACTCTATGTAACGACCGATTTGGTGTGATTGCATCATTATCTTGTCTTTTTCTCTCATCTCACCCTTCATTATTATTACATAATTTTATTTTATCATTTACCCTACTTTTTTATATAATAAATTTTTCCTGTATCATAATTTTTCTTTATAATATTATAAGTTTACTCTTCATATTGGTGGTGCGTGATATCATGTCGTCAAACGATCCAATCTATCCAAGCATTATATTCATCAAACGATATAGTAGAATACATTATGAAACGATGTGTAACAACCGTCCAAACATGCAGTTATGGAGAGTCAAATCATGTAAAATTTAACTACTAATATTTTACTAGTACGCCATCATAAGGAATGCATTAAGAGATTACAAGAACAACAATGGAAACTCAAGGCAGCCGGGGAAATTTTGAGAAATCTGGTCGTCTACGTTCATTATATGCATTCTTGCCTTCGCTGCCTTCTTCAGTTCCATAAAATAGAAGAGTGGCATCTCCCCCAAGCCCCTGAGATAATGAAAATGTGTATCATACGTATGTCTAGTCTGGTTGTTCAGAATTATCTGAAAAGTAAATAAGTAGCTCCAATACGAGAAAAATTGAATATACCTGAAGTCCAGCATGTCCATCATCAACTGCATTGAGAGCCGATTTGAGCACCCGTATTGCTGTAGGACTATTTCTTAAGATCTCTCTACACCATTTTATTGTTTCTGGTTCCAACTTATCTAACTGTGGAAGAAACAAGACATTTTTCATTAGAAAACTACCTGTAGATATGTCACGAGGAGTATAATTTTAAGCCAACTGATGAGTGTGTTGTGGTATACACTTCAAATTATCGGAAACCAGATCGAAAGCATATATATATATATATATATATATATATATATATATATATATATATATATATATATATAGGAATTCTAATTTTGATTGTTTTTCCTATGGTTGTTACACTTAAGGAAGTAGCTAGTATCAGTCGATATACTCACTGGAACAACAGTATTCACAAGTCCCATTTTCTCTGCTTCAGAGGCAGCGTAGAACCTTGTCAAAAACCACATTTCACGAGCTTTTTTGGGCCCAACCTGTTCAGCCAGCAATATGAATGAGATTACTTAAAGATGCACTTTAATTTGCTTGTTTTTACACCAATACTTGATCAAGACCATTCTGTTATCCATAAAGGAAAAACCATGTTTAGATATGCTCACCAGACGAGACATAATTGAACTTCCATAACCAGCATCAAAACTTCCTACCTGCAATTTGCAAATGAATCAGATTTCATTAGTCAACAAGGCTATAGTAGTAAGAACAATAGTCAACTGACTTTGTATATAAGCTAAGCTGGGATATTCGTTCGACATAGAAACACTACTTGAATACATGCTCGATCATTTACTGAATTACTAGTACATGCATTCTCAACTAGAAAAATATGTCATCACCTTTGGGCCTGTCTGACCAAATATAGCATTGTCTGCTGCAATTGTTAGATCGCAAACCATATGCAAAATGTGTCCGCCCCCAACAGCATAACCTGCAACCTTAGTTGCAAGAAAAGCAAAAGAGATATTTCCAAGATATTTGAATTACGACATATTTAAAGCACGTAACATAAGGAAGAAAGAAAACCTTACCATTGCGATTACTGGTTTTGGAAGACGGCGAATTTGCACCTATGCAGGAAAGAAGAATAATAATAATAAGGTAATTCAAGAAGTTCATCAATGGAAGCTACAAACTAGACACATCAAAAAGTTAATTTGTTAATAGTCCCAAAACGAGGAAATAACTTAAAAGAACATGAGAAATTACTTTACCTGTAAATCTAAAACATTTAGGCGACCAAAACTTTCAAAATCAGCATAACCATCCTTACTTCTCAATGCCTGATCACCACCACTACAAAATGCCTTTGTACCCTGCATCAAGTCATTCTTAGAACAATCCATGTGGCACAGCCAAATAGATACAATCTACACAAGTTAACACACTATAAAAAGATAGTAGTATCTAGGAAGTGATTTCATATATAGGGAGGGTATAAAGAAGGTCTTCTTATTTATTTATTCCAACAAAGATAAGCCAATAAAGCAAGTCAAACTTGATAGTGCGTCAAGAAAAAGAGACTGTATAAAACCAGTTAGGAGTTCTATTGGTAAATTGGAGTCAAGTTCATTCCTCCACATACTTTGAATTGCATAGCTATTTGAGTTTGTACATGATATGTTTTTTTTATTCATACTTACCTTTCCTGTGAGGATGATGACTCCCACTGAACCGTCATCCCTGGCATCGTTAAATGCACGAATAAGCTCCTTAATGGTGTGTGGTCGAAAAGCATTTCTTCTATCCGGTCTATTGATGGTTATCTACGAGATGAAAGGTAAACAGCATGAGTTAAACTACAGCTCCAATATTCCAGCCTCTGAGTTTCTTACATTATCAATTCAGGTCATCACTAATAGCAACAGAGAGGCTTCAGTGCCAGCTACTAGTTGCTAATAGCAAAAAAAAGATGCAATGAAAAGCAAGAACCTAATGTTTCTAACAGTAATAGAGAAAAGCGCCCATCCACGCAGCTAAATACCTTCTTTGTCTCAATTTATGTGGCACACTTTTCTTTTTACTGTGCCCCGGAAAGAATGTTATATTTCTATGAAATAATTTAACTTTAAAATTTGCATGTTTCAGACCATAAATTTCAGGAGTCTTCATTTCTTTTTTAAAATTTGTGCCTCTCGAATGGTGCCACATAAATTGGAACGAGGTGATTAGCTTTAATTTACTTCTTAAATGAACTTAAAATATCTCAAATTCACATTCCTTGAAGCATACTATTCAGTTTCCTCCGGTAACATTGCAAAGGGTACTAACCAGTCAATACATATTACCCACAAAACAAAGTAGGTAACACTTATTTGTTTTAATGAATTCACAAAAATTGAAAGGAAAAAACCTTAGCAATGGGTTCAGCAACAGCTTTCTGATAAATGATATCAGTAAAATCCTTTCCATTCTCATCAGAAGGAATGAGTCTCCAAAGGGGCTCGTGGGTTGGGACTGGACCATGAATTCTGTGGTAATTATCATTAATGGAAGAGCTACACCCAATTGAAGAAACAACATGTTGAGCTGAAGAAGAAGAAGAAGGTGAAGGCAAAAGATGTTTTGCCACTGATGCCACTCTCCTCCTCAAGGTGTTAAGATCCTTCTCTGACATTCTTGACATCGTTAAAGCTTCAGAACAATAACAAAAGAATGTTGCTTAATTTCTAGGTGAGTTTCGTGTGTTATGGAGTTGACAATATATGATCAGTTGATGGGGTTGTTTTCGGCTCATCGGATAAGATGAGATAAGATAATTGGGTTTTGTCACATCTTTTTGGAGCCAAAAACGCACTCGCAATCCTAGCCTATGTGAGTTTGTAATACCTAGCCTACGTGAGTTATTATTTTTAATTAAAGCTGCGTGCACCTAGGTGTAGTGTTGAATTAGCAAAGTTTTCTTTTTCCACATTAGTAACATCAACTAGTTCGAGTTAGACATATCTAATTACTTGATTGATTAATCATTTAATTGAAGACGCCTTTATTCTATGAAAAATGCTTAAATTACTAATGTAGTAGCCGTATGATTATAGATTTTGTCAAAATAAATTTAAGTTTTATTTGACAAACACATATTTGATCATAAATTTTGCTTATATTGTGCAAAATTCCAAACTCCAAATCTCAAATTCTTGTATTTTATAAAAGAGCTTAATCATTTATTATTTTGTAATAATATCTTTTTGTCTTCTTGGTCATTCGATAGATATCATGTTGTTCTTTATAAAAATAATATTTTTGTATCAAATTTATTTATGTTAAAGATTATCATTTGCGATAATATGATAAATATTATTGATAATGGTACTGTTAAGCATTTGTGATAATTTTTAGAACTTATGATATAATTTTAATTTTTTTTCAAAATAAATTTGGGAAACATATTTTAAAAGCTAGTTTCAAACTTCACCTAATTAAATTTTTAAAAATAAATTTGAGAATATATGGTAGTGTAGTCTCTTTGCCTGCGATTGGAAAATTGACTGCCATATCTCTGCCTAGGGTTCAACCTAGGGGTGAGCATAAAATCCGAAAAACCGAATTCCGAACCGAACCGAATTAATTCAGTATTTCGGGTTCGGTTATTTCGGTATAATTCGGTATTAATTTTTCGGTATTTCGGTATTTCGGTTCGGTTTTCGGTATTACAATTTTAAAAATTCGGTATACTGAATATACCGAAATTTTAAGTATATATTTTTTTGGACCCTACCTATACTAACACACCTAGTGTCCAACCCAATGTAATTCCCATTTCCCGTCGCCCCAAGCCCAGCCCAATGTAATTCCTAGTTGGTACTTCTTGTGCTTGTTCTAGACTGCTGTGAATCACAGTGAATGTGATGTAGCGTTTGTAGCGTTTATAGAGCTGTTTCTAAATGCAACAGCTTTTGTAGCGTTTTAAGGCATTTTGGGTGTTAGTTCACTTTCTATTATGTTTTAGCTTTAGTAATTACTGCATCTTCTTAATTATTATCGTTTGTTCCTGCCAAAAGATATTTTCTACTCTATGTGCTCTTTTGGCGAAGGGTATAAAGAGGATATTTGCGTTGGTATTCATAAACCGAATACTTTACCGAAACCGTACCGAACCAAAATAATAAATACCGAACCGTACCGAACTAATTTGGTACGGTATTTGGTATACACAATTGATAAACCGAATACCGAAATACCGAACCGAAATTCTTAAATACCGAACCGAAATACCGAATGCCCACCCCTAGTTCAACCAACGGAATACTGGGGTAATTTTCTCATCTGTTTTCTCGATTCTTTGTCATTTTATTACTGCTTCTCTACTTTGGGAGGAAGGTTACCCGCTCCGGATATTTCCACTATGTCACCCGTTTGTCCATAGATCTTATTTCAAAATAATATGACATGTGTTTGCACAAAAACTTTTCTCACTTAACTACGATAACTAAATCCTGTATGATTTAGTCTAGAAACGGGTGTGCCTAGGGGTATCAAATGGGCGGGTTGCGCTATTTTGGACAATGGGTGGTTCAATTACCCCCAAAAATTGCTTGGGTTGAGATGGGCTAAAATTTGGGTCATAGCTCAACCCGTCCAGCTCTTATCAAGCTTTAATTAATGTGTATTGTTTTCTTTATCAAATAAGACTTTTTCCCTTTTGTGATCATATAAAACATATCAAACCAAAGAAATTAATTTTAAGGATACTTTAGTAAAGTTACTCATGAATTGATCAATTTGGGCTAAAACTCATCCCAACTTTAGATGGGCTAAGATGAGATGTGCTGAATTAAACAAATGGGTGAGACAACGGCCGGCCCAACCTTGACAGGTTGGGCAGGTAAGTGGTTTCGGGCTCAAGTTGTCATCCCTAGTTACGCCCATGTCCGAAGTTTTTACCTTGGGAGGAGTGTATGCACATAAGTGATATATTTTGGACTCAAATGAATTATATAATTAAAAGTTGTAAAAATTTATACTTATATTAAATCCGCACCCATTATATCAAAAGAGTAGTAGGTTGCAGTTTGCACTAAATTGGAGTAACTTGGAAATTCATGCATTATTGGGTTTAAAGTATTATTTGTATCTTTGGTAATCCAAGAAGTGGAGTTACAATCTTTGGAGCTAAAGTTGAATCCTAACAGATACAACACTAGATGAATCCTTTTCATCTGTTTAAGGTAGATGAAAAGGATGAATTTGACACATTGAGTCTGCCATAATTTCTAGTTTTTACTCAATTATTTGAATGACAGATCTAGTTTTTTAATTGGTTATAGACGGATATACAGTCAATGAGAAAAGGCTTATGGCAGTGTTACACATGACGTAGTTGAAAATGATTTCTAACTTCAAGTGATCATACATATGATGGAGGGAGAGTATGTATAACATATTTGTTGCCCAATTATTTGCTTTGCTAACTTTTATGGATGTGAAATATTCTCAAGAATATGTCATGGCAGCTAATAATAAAGTTATACCACCTATTCTGGATGCATGCACTAGTTTCTCAGGTTAAAGGGAGGATAACTTCTCTAGGGAATTGCAGAGGACGGGCTATATTTTTGTTTAATTACTTGTTACTGCAGCTATGAATATTATGAAAATCAACTAAAAGGAATGGCATATGGTTTGTCGATCGATTACCTAGTCACTTGTATTATCAAATGATGTTGTTAATAGCATCAATAATATATTGATGATTTCCAGAATATGGATTTTTGTTGAGAGAAGTTGTAATTCTAAGAGATTCTTTGAACTAACTTTCTATATCCTTTCATTTCTCAGTAATTTGTTTATGTTATATGCATAACATTCCTCTCCTCCTTCCCCCAGGGTTGAGCAAAGATTGAATAACTTGAAATCTCTCTCCCTCCTCTCTGAAATAATATAGAAGAACAAAGAAACCACAAGACAAGTTGGTGATGATTTTGATGCTATTTTGGATCTAGGCCAATAAATATGCTCAAGGTGATGCACCTTATTTGATTTGAGTTTGTTAATTTACTACCTTAATCCGTGATATTTGTATGCTATTATTTATATATTTATTTATTTTCTTGGTAACTTGAGAATTTGAGATTCTAGTTAGCTGCTAGATTTTGTCTGGTCGCCAGGTCTTGGTTTTATGAATTTATAAAGCTTATTGCTGGGATCTACCATTGGTTCTTAAACGCAGATGTGCATTTGAGATTTCAATTGTCCTGTTGGAGTTTTTATTTATTTTATTAATTCGCAATGTGACCAGGTTTAGCTGTTGAAAAGGGTATGCTGCATATGTGCTAATGTCTGTGGTTTGCTAACATTCTTGAAAACATAGTGTAGTCTTAGATGCTGAGGTCCACCAATGCACTGACTTTCCTTCACAAAGTGTCTCATAGAAACATATGTTGATCGCGAGTATTATACTTGCTTTTTGTGGCTTCATGACTTAAACCTCAAAAAGAAGAAGAAAACTACTTCAACGAATACACATCAATTACCTCTTTTTCCAGGTCTATCTTCAGAAGGTAAACTTTTAAGAGCTTGTGGCCAGAAGAATTCACCAGTAGCCGTTTGGATGTGGTCTTAACCATAATTTAGGGGGAAAATGTGTGTTGATGAAAAGTGATTCATATGTGTGGTGCGCATTGTTGTAGAGGCTGTGAATATCTGTCTGTGAACAGAAAAGATAAAGACTTCACATCAGATATACACATTATCAGTTTTGCACACTATAACCATATCCTGAATGCATGATGGCAATGTTTATTTTGCATGCCGTATGTTCTTTTTCCCACTGGATGTGACGGGGTTTAGGTATATACCTAGCTCCAAAATATCAAAAGCCAGTATGTGATAATGATGAAGGGGGACGTAATACACAATATCACTTTGAAGTTCTTGAAATATACGGCTTCTTAATTGCTTGGAAACCTAACTCATATGTGTGAGTTTCATTTCTGCTTTTCCTAGACTAACTTCAGAGGTCCGCTGTCGGGCTTATTCACCTAACCTTTTCTTCTTGTTATTTTGCGCTGGTTTCAAAACATCTGTCAAAATATTTTACTTTATTTAACTCTTCGAAGGTTTATGATTCTTTTTATGGTTGCAAAGTATCCAAGTTCTTTTCATTTGGTCGCAGCTTAACCAACAGAACATCCTTTTTCTGTGTGACAGATAGAACATCCTGAGTAGTAAATCCTTGTACTTTAGGTCGTCATTGGTATTGTCCGGAATGTTGATTTATCTATGGAGTACTCATTTCAGTTAGACACAGATAAGCTGACAGCTCTGTGCAAAAGGAAGTGCCTTTTCATACCTTACTATAGAAATCCTTGCTATTAAAAATAATTCAATACCAGCTCACACAGTAATCCTAGTAAAAAGAAAAAAAATTCTATACTCTTATAATGAATTAAGAATATGCAATCATTCTATATATGGTGTAATAGGGGTCAGCAAAACTATGCCAGCCACACAAAAGAAAACACCAATATATATATATATATATATATAAATATAAATATATATAAATATAGGTAATAGTCTTACTATACTAGCATTGATCATGATCTCCCTGAATTCTGTTGCTAGATGGTTTGCCGACTTGTAAACAATCAATCGGAGGTAGAGTAGGAGTATACAACTCCCCGAACGTCTGCCAACAATATGGATCATACATGTGGTAACGCTCTTGTATTGGCTTTAGTTGGATATCTGTCAAGGTCACGTCTTGACATGGCATACTGTCACTGCATGCTAAATGCACTGGTTTTACAGTATATGTTCCTCTAATTCTTTCAAAGTTGATTCCTGATAAAGCCACTGCAGACGTCTGGTTCTTACATTTGCTCTTGTCGCAATAGAACTGATCAATTACAATTGGTAGTTGGACTTCTGAAACTTGAATGTTGGAGAAAAACACTCCTTGTACTGACCCTGACCCTCCCTGCAGTAGTAGAATCGAACATTAGTTTTGGTTATGGAAAACACTTGAACTCTAATTCCTGAAATCTGATTAGTAGAAAAATGTAGTCCAGAAGTAAAAACGTTTTACTGGATGTTGAGACAACTAAACATTTGCCTGACCATACCTGCCATGTCTTAATCCTGACACCATTCATTGTGTTTTGCATAATAACATCTTTGACTGTAATGTTTGAAACACAAGCCTTTGTGTTGTCTTTCCCCAGACTTCCAATGCTGATTCCGTGCCCTGGTCCACAATTTATGTTGTGTACATACACATTGGTGCATCCAGTTTGTATGGAGACACAGTCATCTCCTGTACAAACCAAAAATAGTTCGCCGGTGAGTACATTTAACGTGTACTAACATTTAAATTAAAGGACAAATATGTGCTTGGCTCTTTTGATGTTCAAATTGTCTATGCTATCATAAAGTTTTCATCTTCATTTGAGCAGTTTTGGTATCTACAGATAATGCAATAGGAGTGAAATAAATGACAAAGATGCAATAGAACTGAAATAATTGACAAAAGACAAATTTCCTATGTGTGGGGTTACAAGTCTCACCCTATATTGAACTTGCTCTTTTACTATCTGGACAAGATCAGTTTTTGCAGGTAGGGTCTTAAAGCTTGTGGTGCTCAAAGCATAAATAACAGATAGGCGGTTGCTTGGTGTCGAAATGTAAGTGGTTAAAATTCAAGTATGTGGTCCTTATGGAATTATCAATGTGGACAATATTCTTGCATCTTCTCTCATTTATCAGTTAAGTTAGTTGTAAAACTTTTTCACTCAATGGTGAGAATTCTTTTATTTAATTTTTTGAAGAAATAGTTGCCTCAAGCCTTCTGGACTGGTTTGTAGTATGTCGTTGAACTGGTTGACTTAAAAACTAAATTCAATGTAGGAATTACCACAAGCAATGTTGGAACTGCGGATTAGCACGTCTTTGGAGTTCTGTAAATGGATTCCATCTGTATTAGGACTATCACCAGGAGATGAGACAGTGAAATTGTATACTGTTACCCCTATGCAATTGTCAAATTTGAGATGGCATTGTTGACTATTCTGAATTGTGATGCCTGTTACAGTAACATTAAAACTCCCATAGAATCGAAGTGCCTGCATTTTAAACATTGGTTTAGTATCAAATTAAATGGCCAAGATATGCAGCTCAGAATTTAAATGGTCCTTACTGTTGGCTTAATGCTTGGCATTTTTCCACCACCAAGTGAGCTATTTAGCTGCCACACAAATTTTGGAAAGAGTATTAGAAAGGAACAGAGATCGGAAACCCTATTTAATGGATAAGAGATTGTGAGATAATTACAGGAATTGAAGGATATCTCAATGATGTCTTGTTTAATGGGATGATTAGTTTTAGTTCATCATCTAGAGGATCATCATATGGGGTATCTTGCCACCAAACTGAACCTCTCCCATCGATTACTCCGCTTCCTTTAACTGTAATCCCAACCAATTTGGTAAATTCAAGCCATTGCATAAGACCTGAACCCCAATATTTGGCATCTACTGGAGCAATTATTGTTCCATCAAGCTGCAAAACAGAGCATTTTCATCAACATGGTACAAATTTAATACTATACAAAGTCCCTAATCTGCAATTTTAAGACTGTCACACAAGTGATTTTGATTGCTGCCTCATCATAGAGGTAATTTTGTATATGCATTTGCAAAAGAGGACAGAGTTATAGACCTGCAGTTTTAGACTATATTATATGAACTTGTTCACAGATACGTATTTTTTTAAGAATAATCTGTTGTGTACTTGAAATATGTCAAGGTAGACTAAAGATACTAAGTAACATAGGTTTTTGCATTTATGCAGATAATCTGTATCTTTACTAACCTGAAAAACAATGTTGTGCTGACAGTATGGACCTGAGAATGAAATTGGTCCGACAAGGAATACATATTGTGGCGGAACGACAACCGTCGAAGCTTCCACTTTACAAGCAGCTGCCCATGCAGCTTGAAATGCCTGTGGTTACAACACAACAAGTAAAGATTTCATGGTTAGTAATGTGAATGAGTATATGCATTTTTACTTTATTTTTTTATGTTTCTCTTGATTTGATTACTTGTTATAAATTTTTTCATGACATATTCAGTTGTAAGTTAGTGTGAACTACCCCTAACGAGAATCATTTGATGGGAGCCACCTCATATCTCAATGACTCTGCCTGCAATATTGTTTTATCTTATTTGTAGTATTAGTTTTTCCTTATATATATATATATATATATATATATATATATATATATAACACCCAAAGATTGTTCAATAGTAATAAAACAAGGAATTGTCACAGTTACCTACCTTTTTGTCCTGTAAACTTGAAATTATATATGTGAATTCCCAGGACTCTTTTCATCAACTTTATTTACAATGTCTAATTGGTGACCCGTGAGACCCTCTTATTGAACTGGAAACTTTTCTTTCTTTAATGTGATAAAGAACAACTAACAGCATCTACGAGCTGACATTTCGGCAATTGATCTCCAATGGAAATTGCAAAATTGTTTGCCTATAGTAGAGAGCCAATGCTCCTACATTTAATCCTATTCTAGGCCGGCCCGCTCGTGCCTTTCCAACGTATAAACCAAAGTATTCATGACTGAAACCATAGTCACTGGACTTTATCCACTATAACAGGAAATTAAAGCCACTACATTTGGTGCAATTAGTCGTGGATAAAGTTCAATGATGATTAGTGAAAGTTATCCTGGAACTTTCTAGCTAGTGTCGTGGCTAGTGAAAATTGGGAGTTTACCTTAGTGTCATCAGTCTTGCCATCTCCAGTGGCACCGAAACTTGTTACATCGAAGATGGTGGACGGAGGCACATCGTCGTAGCCTTTTCTTGGCGGGTTTGTAGGCATACTTGGTGGAGACGAGTGTTTTGGCTTCGACTTACTCCCATTATTATGATGGTGATTGCTGCCATGAGACTTCCCTTTCTTCTTGTACAAAGAAGCAGAGGAAGTTGTTGTTTGTCTCCAATGCCTGCCTCTTCTTGCATAACAAGTCTCTACATTTGATGACCAAACAAGAAATGCTACTATGAACATAAATGTTAAGCTCCTAAAACTAAATCCTCCCATTTTTCTTCTTCAAAGGATGTTGGAAGAGAGAAACAATGCCCTTTCTTTTAACTTAGCCAACAGAGGAGCTTCTGGTGGTTTATATAGGAGGGAAAAGAATATGCAAATGTTAATGAAAACTGTACATGCATAAGCTAAGTTTTTGTTTAATGATGTGCTAGGCATTTATGTCATTCATTCTTGGTCCCCCTATCTCTTTTATTAATTAACTTCCTTTTCTTGATGTGATTTTATTAAAATTTGTTTGGCATATGGAGTAAAAAAAAAGTTGTTTTATGGCCATGCAAAATAATCTGTTAAGTTTTGCCATTTACATAAACATCTATCTAAAAGGGAATTGCAAAATTAAATTTAGATATGCAAACATTAATATATCGTTCACCTGTCACATATAGGAAATTGTTTTAATTTCTTGTGTTTAAGCATGTAGGTGTTTCCTTTTTCTTGTGTGTACCTTGTGTCTTTTCATGAGAAATGATTAGAAAATAATTTTATGAGTTGCTATTATTACTAGTATGATAGTAGCAATTATATTGTTAAGGTTAGTACTATTGTTGTTTTTACCAGAATAACTATTTATTCTTTTTTATTATAAAAGCCAAAAAGACGCACGTGATTGGGTATATATAATATAAGTGGTCAAGGGCACTGATTATAACAGCTCTTTATGATCACATGCAACGTTCACGGGCTTAAGTTTTTGTACACCTTTGTCTTCCCTAGCAACAGTCCCTCCCCTGAGGCCGCCTCTTCTTCTTTCTTTCTTCTAACTTTATCAATCAATTAATCAACTATACTCCGACTTTGACTTCAAATTAGTTTGGATCGACTATATGAATTACTCTATATTAAATTTGTTCTGCTATTAAAGATCAACTATTGATGTATCAAGAGATGATTTGTGTTTTTCCGTCGGACCATATTCTTGGTCTTCGATCGAGCTATGAGCACGAGTTAGGGAAGAGAAAATCGACTATTCACAAATTAGGAAAAAAATGAACTTCATACGTAGAGGCGGACAATGAGTACGTGCAATATAATAAGTAAAAGGGCACTCGGGCACAAGAAAATATATATATATATATATATATATTCT
>ML279498.1:26126-100670 GCA_005239495.1 Nicotiana undulata
TTTATATATATATATATATATATATATAAAACTTAGCCACAAGAACAAAAGATAATAAGCGAGTCATGTGATAATTTTTAGCTTCTACTGATTTAAATCTTGAATTTGCCTTCATTAATTTATAAGTGTATGAAGGAAAAATACATGAATTCCTTATATGCATGTTGGTAAATGAGATCATATATGATTGTGGCCTGGAGGGAAAAAACAACGCCCATGGTTTTGTGGTAAGGTTTTATATGTGAATCAGTAGTAGTATTAGGTTTGTGTAGAGGGTACTAAAATATGATAGTATACACTTAGCTAAGTGTCCAAACTGACAATAATTTAGTCCACAAAATATCAGTGTACGTAAAAAAGGATCACATGCTTTAGCTCTTTATGGAATGGTGGGTTTAGAATAAACTGTGGGGCTGTAGTTGTAGGGTCTGGAATTCATGAACGTCACAATAGAATGTAGGTATTTCTGCACTTTTTATGTGAACAGAAACTGCCCTGATTGTGACCAAAGAATTATTACCATTATCAAAATTCAAAGGGTAGGTTTGAGTTTTCAATAACATTATACTCTAAATTCTTATTTTTCACTTTTTTCATGATTGTCCAACTAAACTTTTTCTCTACTTCTTTTCTTACCTTTGCATGAGTTCTTGCTCCCTTCAAACACATGCTGTACCAGAAATTCAAAAATAGCCAGATTTATAAGTGGTCATTCAAAAATAGTCACAGTATAAAAAGTAATTAAAATTTAGCCACTTTTTATGTAAAGATAAATCTGAACGAAAACACTGTTCAAAATTCGGAAAATACTCCAGGATAATATACTGGAATTCCAATATAATATGGAACTCCAGTATAATATGCTGGAGTTCCTGCATAAGTATACTGGAATTCCAGTATATTATACCGGAGTTCCAGCAAAGTATACCGGTCCAGCATAATATGCTGGAAGTTCATACACAAGTGCTCGAAACTCCAGTATGTTATGTTGGAACTTTTGCGTGTTGGAGTTCCTGCATAATATGCTGGAAGTTCATACACAAGTGCAACGAACTCCAATATATTATGCTGGACCGGTCTCTGTTGCAGCAAAATAGTGACAATTTTTTAATGACTTGACAAACACTGGTTATTTTTGAATGACTATTCCGAAAACTGGCTAGCCCGTGCTGTTTTTACCTTTATGAGATATAAGTTGTAGGATAGTTACGTTAGCAATTGAGTTTTAAATTTAATTTATATATATATTTAATAAATTTCTTAATACAAATATACCGAATTTTAAAGTATTAATACAAATGTAGTTTGAAAAAGAATGTGAGTAAATTGTTAAAAGTCAAAGTGTAATTTTAAAGTAATAATATTTAAGAGTCAGAGTGTATAAAACTTTACAAAATTTTGCTACATTTGTTTTATATTGTTTGTTTACATGTTTGTATTTGCTTATATATTATAGTATATCAATTTATTTTTCTCACCCATATATGTGAAGGTATGAGGAACTTGTATGTCCACATCACCCTACCTGTTAAGCTAAGACATACAGATAGGCAGTAATTGGAACCACATCTCAATTTACCACCCAACAAGTTTTGTCTTTTGCACTTTGACCTCTCTTATCTGTCATTTTCTTTCAACAAGCACCAACCCTCTCGCATCTCTTTCTATCTACCTGGAGATTACACATTCGTGACACTTGGATTTCATGCAAATTTGTTCCCAAATATATTTGACCAATTTTTTAATTAAAAATAAGCATTTATTTAATGTATTTTTTTTACAAATTCATTCTTACTGTTCAAATTAGTAGAGTATTAATTAAGTAAGAATTATGTCTAATGGAAACATATACAATGAATAATCTAGACTAATATGGACCAAAAGTGGGGTTGTATCTTTAAGTCTATTGTTACATTTTACATGAAAAAGAGGAAGAAAAGAACCAAAAAAGTTAAATAGTAACTCAGACACAAAACTATCATCCCATACTCGAAAATTCGAACGAACATTCCAAGTCATAACAACCCCATCAATTTTAAGGTTAATATAAATCCTGACCTTGTTACTTTGTATAAGGTATTTTGACTGGATATGGTGTTTAATAAAGGAAAAAATTATTTTAAAAGTTGTGGTGTAAAACAAGTCATATATATATATATATATATATTATCTCATAAGGATAAATGTTTAAAGTTGTTTCTGGATACAACAGATTATTCTTCTTAGAACAAATTAAAAAAAATAGTGCAACATAAATTAAGATAGAAAGCGTATGATTTATGAAAATGCAATGATTTTTTCATGAAAAAAAAAAAAGATAGATAGAGGGAGAGAGATCACCATCTTCATAAAACAAATGTCCAACTAAAAGCCTACTCAATTTTACAACTGGATGCACGTGATCGATCATACATCCATTCAAAATACCATTTTGTAATCAATACTTCCTCCGGTTCAAAATAAGTGATTTTTTTTAGATGTTTTCACACAGATTGATAAATTCACCATTTAACATTAATTAGCAATGAAATTGACCAGAATCAAGCGAAGTAGAGACATAAGCAGATCCAAAAGAAAAAAAAGCAAGACGACTACTTCCATTCCTCTCCTTAGACCGACAGTACTACAAGACAGAAGTAAGGCGACTATTACCTAATATAATAATGTGAATTATACTAATAATACCTCACAAACAAGGTAGAAGAATTACCAAGACTATCTCGACCTTACCCTTACACTCAGCTTAATTAGAGCATTCAATCTCGCTTTCACCCCTCAGAAGGACAAAAAGCACTAGGGGAATGAAATCCTGCGCCTAGAAAGAAAGGCAGGGGAAATAGTCCTTTCATGGCTAAAGGACATTAACTTTTATTATCTCACATAAATACTCCTAACACATACTCGGACACTATTTACTCCAAGGGAAATGTAGGAAAAAAATAATTACTTCATTCTTGAAATCTGAAAAAATCACTTATTTTGGATCACAAAAATAAGGTCAAAAAATTACTTATTTTGAACCATAAAAATAAGGCCAATAAAACACTTATTTTGGACCGGAGGGAGTCCATTTATGGCTCCATGATTTTTCCATGTTTCATATACATCGAGTATTTTTGGGGAGATTTTATTATTCTGTAAAGGTCATCTGACAGGAATTAATACTTAAATTAAAGTCATTTCCCTCTTTCTTCACGTAATTAATAACTATGGAAGCTGGAAATCCACCTATATTAACGTCCAAATGACAATAGATTATATATTTGAATCTGTACAAATAATTCTATATTAATAATCTAAGAGCAGACAATATTCCATTAGCTGTTGCTTCTAAGAAAAATATACTCTATCATATACAAGCTGCAAGCATATCATCTCCGGCCTGCAGGACATTAAAAATTTAGGTAATTATTGTGTATACTACATCGTGCTTCAAATGTTATATTGTCACGACTCGAAATTCCTACCTTCGAGATTGTGATGGCGCCTAGCATTTCACTTGCTAGGCAAACCAACGTCAGAGAATTATTAAGCCAAGTTTTATACATTTCAGTAATTAAAGGCAAATAAGCTAAAACGAAATAAAACGAGTGCGGAATGATCCCCCTTTATTTTCTCATAATAACATCAACAACAATGAATATATATAAGTGTTGCGGCGCGCAACCCGGTCCCACCATATCACAATAACAAAATCATAGTTCACCCTTATTCCACCAAACAATCCACCCTTATTACACCTGTTGCGGCGTGCAACCCGTTTCCGCCGTACAACATATATTCACCTTTATTCCACCTCAATATATTAGCCTTATTTCACCTGTTGCTGCACGCAACCCGATCCCACCATATCAATATCAAGTACTCAGTATGCGTAGTAAACTCACAATTCAAATCACGGAAACCCTTTACAATTCCTAAACACCAAACCGATACAATTAGGAAACCTTGTACAACATGAAAATCCGCATATATAATACTACACAACGAGACCAATCAAGAACTTACAAATAGAAGGTACAGATAAATCAGCTTGAGCAAATAGTAGGAGATTATGAAACTATGGAAAGAAGTTATATCATGAACATGAGAAAACAATGACTAACAAGTAGCAATTAGGCATGAAAACACATTTAGAGCATATAACAACTAAGAAAGGGATAATATAAAAAGGACGGGGAAACAGGGAAAACATATAATTCGATGGCGCATAAGCACTCGTTACCTCACATATACGCTGCTCACATGAAATTCACATAGCAAATAGTCCGAGGGTTCCTAATTCCCTCAAGTCAAGGTTAGACACAATACTTACCTCGCTCCAAAGACCACTCACTGCTCAATAACAACTTTGCCTCTCATACAAGCCTCCGAACCAATAGAATCTATCAAATTACCAACCAAATGATTCAATTAAGCCTTAGGAACTACCCACGATCGTAAACGATTCAATTTAGGCCATTTTTGAAAAAGTCAACAAAAGTCAACCTCCGGGCCCATTTGGTCCGATCTCGAAGTTCGGACCAATACCGATTATCCATTCACCCCCGAGCCCGGTTATGTAACTTATTTTGGAATCCGACCTCAATTTGAGGTCTAAATCCCCAATTTACCAAATCTCTAGTTTCTACCCAAAACCCCCAATTCCACCGTGAAAACTTTAGATTTTAGGTTGAAATCTTGTGAAATGTACTGAAAGATTGAAAGGAAATAGGTTAGAATCACTTACCAATGATTTGGGGAAGAAAGAGCCTTGGAAAAATCGCCTTTAAGGTTTTAGGTTTTGAAAATTTGAACCAAAAATCCCGTCTAAGTCATGTTCTGTTCACCTGCAAATGTCGCATTTTTGACCTGGGATTCGCAAATGCGAGAAACCCATCGCATTTGCGAAGACTCTCACACCTCTGCAATCATCGCATTTGCGATGAAAAGTTCGCAAATGCGAACACTGACTTGATCATGAATGCGACCCAATGATCGCAAACGCGAAGAATCCCCCTCCCAGTTCTCATCGCAAATGCGAAGTTTTGTTCGCAAATGCGAACTTTGGCCTTCCCGCAAATGTAACCTCATAATCGCAAATGCGAACTTATGTTGACTTAGGCCCTCTTCGCAAATGCGAAGAAATGCTTGTTAGAATTTGGGAATGTTCGCAAATGCAAACACTGATCTCGCAAATGCGAGATCAGAGGCCAGTTACCAGAAATTGCAGACACCAGCAGAGTTCTAAGTCCAAATTCACTCCGTAGCCTATCCGAAACTCACCCGAGCCCTCGGGTCTCTAAACTAACTATGCACACAAGTCTAAAAAGATCATACGAATTTGCTCGCGCAATCAAATCGCAAAAATAACACCTAAAACTACGAATTGAACACCAAATCAAATGAAATTTTCAAGAAAACTTTGAAACTTCTATTTTCACAGCCGGGCGTCCGAATCACGTCAAACCAACTCTATTTCTCACCAAATTCGACAGACAAGACATAAATATAGTGTTGGACCTCTACTGGATTCCGAAACCAAAATACGGACCCGATATCCAAAAGTCAAACATTGGTCAACCATTTCCAATTCATTAAGCCTTAAATTTTTAAATTTCTGTAAAATGCGATAACTCGGGCTAGGGACTTCTGAATTCGGTTACAGGTATACGCAATAGTCCCAAATAACGATACAGACCCACATGGATCGTCAAAACACGAATTCGGGTTCATTTGCTCAAAACGTTGACCGAAGTCAACTCAGGTGAATTTTAAGGCAAAGTTTCATATTTTTCCTAGTTTTTGACATAAAACCTTTTCGGAAAGACGCCTAGGATGCGCACGCAAATCGAAGAAAACTAAAAAAAGACTTTTAAGGCTTCGGATCACATAATTAGATTTTAAAACATAAGGTGACCTATCGGGTCATCACATAATAATTAAAGGATTATCGTCTTCGAAATTTTCAGGAGTACTATCTTATCATGAGCATTTTTATACTTGATTATTTACATGTCATTTAATAAATAATTTTAAGTAATTACATTTAATAGGCATTCATTAGTAACCTAGAATAAAGAGGAAATAATATGCTAGAATAATAGCCTGTTTGGCCAAGTTTTTTTGGGGGGCCAAAAGTGTTTTTTTTGGCTAAAAACACTTTTGGCCAAAAATTGAGGTGTTTGGCCAAGCTTTTGGAAAGAAAAAAGTGCTTTTGAGGAGAAGCAAAAGCAGTTTTGGAGAAGCAGAAAAAAGTAGCTTCTCTCCAAAAGCACTTTTGAGAAAAATACACTTAGAAGCAGTTTTCAAAAGCTTGGCCAAACACTAATTACTGCTTAAAAATGCTTTTCAAATTAATTAGCCAAACACAAACTACTTCTCACCAAAAACACTTTTTTTTAAAGTACTTTTGAGAAAAGCACTTCTCAAAATAAGCTGATTTTAGAAGCTTGACCAAACGGGCTATAAATTAAATACACCGATAACGCTCAAACTAAAGCATGTTCCAAGGAACACCTAAACACATGATAAAGTATGCATATTTGCACTTTCAGCTTAAACTTTAGAAAAGTTTATGTGCGTGTTCTTAAGAGTCCACTACGTGAATAAGTTAACTAGTTAAGATATATCACTTCCTTTAATTATACACATCAGATATAAGCCTTTGCTATAACAAATATATACCAGATAGGTTAGTAAAAATTCCGTTTTATCTAGTTCACTTATACCGAATCCAAACAAATTAAAGACTTGCTTCGCTAAACAACTTAAAGACTCGTTCTATTAAAGCCTTTTCCCCAAAGAGTATTTAATATTAACGATTATAATATTGATCACGCCCAATTATGCCTTATAAAAAGGACTAAGCGATCGTTGCAAATATAATTTGATTTACAAGTCCGGAGTCGAATCCCACAGAGAACAAGGCTTAGCAACGACTGTTCAATATTGCTAAGAAACACAACTCCAAACAATTTCCTTATTATAGAGATTATAATATTTATTTCTAACTACTTAACTAATAGCTATTATAAAGCAATAAACTTATCAACTAACAAGGATGATGTTTTAGATAAGACTAAGGAGGTCTAAAGTTATGATTACTCCAATTGCCGGAATCCTTCTCGCTATGCCTTCTATAATTTCGCCTAAGTATTCTCTACCAATCGTGAGTACTTCGGGTGTCATAATTCTCTTCCGAGCAACTACCACAATTTATATTACTAGACATAATTTTTCGAACTACACTAGCTGGCACTACACTAAGATCGCACCAAGATTTCGTTATTTCTAATCCCACCTTTAAACCCTTCGTATTGATTCCTCACATACGTCAGGAGTGATGTTGTTCAACAACTACCTAAATATGTACCTTTTTCCAAGCAATACATACTAAATAGGCACAGTCAATTGATTGCCATTCAATCAACAACAATAAATGCGTAGTTGAATAAGTAGAGAGATCCAACGACTCAATTATATAAAAACATAACAAGAATTTATCCTACAAAAGGTTCTATCAAAACTCTAGATAAAAAATTAGCTATTCTAATAGTATGCATAACTACAATACCAGAATTCATAACCAATAATGGAAATAGGAAGAAGGAAGTGAAAAACTCGTAGAAGAGTTCCCCGCCTTGCTCCTAGTGTATTTTTGCCTCCTTTGATCCAAAGTGCGTCAAAAGTACTCAAAATACCATTTTTCATGTATATATACCAAGTAGGGTCGGGCCCAAATAATTATACCTTCTCCTACACGGAAAAGGACACTATTCCCGAACAGGACATGCACGACCGTGCACTTTTCACACTTTCTGGCCCATATGCGCGGCCGCGCACTTGCCACACACTTTTCACCTTGTTCTGTTGAGAATTTGAAAAAACGTAAACATGGTAGTTGTAGCCCTTTGAATCAGCTTTCCGAAAAAATATTTTGGAGCCCAAACGAAGTTCAGAGCGAAAAATTATGTATATTTTACTAGACAATGCGCTATATGCCTGTTCGATTCTTCGTTTCGTTGCTCTATCATCCGTTGATCCCCGAACACGATCCCAACTTAATCCTTGGACTTTTATTTAGACTTCAAAGCTCCAGAATAACTTGAATTCATTCCATAACATTTACATAGATCAGAATCACTCCTACAAGACATAAAACACACAATTAGTGCAAAACACTAGCGATTAAATTCAAACACAATTAAAATACAGTAAATTAGAGTGTAAGAACCGACTAAACATAACTATAGCCTATCATCAAATATTAACTTATAACCTAGTGTAATATACTTTTTCTTTGATCTGTCATGGTGATGATTACTCTGACGTCGTCATTTGTAAAAGTCAATTGGATGAATAAAATAAATGAAATTCTTTCCCAATTGTGATACAAGTTTTTGCATGAATGAGTAAAAATGGGACATTTGCTTTTAAGAGTGATGAGTAGTAGTAGCCAGTAGGACCTTAATAAGCCGTCTTTTAGTGGAAGGTGGCTCGTGAACTTTATTTTGATACCTCCCGTGAACTCCATGCAACAGCAACATTATGATTCAGCTACCCTAGCTGCGGAAATTTTGTACATCATTGGCTTTAATTAATTTTCTCTTCCTTCCTTTTTGTATGCATATTGACATATGGCGGCCAAGCATTACTTTTTCGATACATACCTTATCCTATTATTATAAGCACTCAAATAGTTTGTATGCCTTACAATTCCAATCACAATAAACTAGTCATGTTATAGATAAAATAATATAAATACAATACAATACAAAAGATATAGCCAAAAATTTGGGGAAGAGAGAAATTTTATTTTTCTTAAAATGAATGTACAAAATAAAATAGTTTAATTAGATCCGGGTTATAGAAGAACAGAAGCTGCTTGCGGGCTACAGTGGTGGATCTAGAGGGTAACGTGCGGGTTTCCGGGAACCAAGTAGTTTTTGTACGGTCCTTGTATATGTATTAAAAAATTCATTAAATATCTCTAAATATTTGATTGTGAAACCAACTAATAATTTGAGATCGTTATAGGAACCCATAATCTTTAAAGTTTGAATCCGCCTCTGGCGGGCTATATCTGCAAAGTTACTTGCAAGTTTCCTGTAAGCTTCTTCGAGAAGCTACTTGTAAATCACTAATTGTAAGCTACTTTAGGAAGCTGCTTGCAACTACTTGTAAACTTTTTCGGGAAGCTACTTGTTAAGATTAAAGATTGAATATAATTATTTAATTAAGAGCCACATCGCTAGGATTGGCTATGTTTACTTCTGTAATTAGTTAGTAAGGCTATTAGTGCTAGAATTAAAAATGGGCTACTTCTGCAAGTAGTTGGTTACATTGTTAGTTAGTGTCAGTGAGTGAAAATTCACAGTTGTAGCAGTTTGTATATATAAGTACACTATCATTTTCTTTTCTAATTCAATGAGAATGTTTTCTCTCATTCCAGAATTCTCGAAACTTCTTCTTCTCTTCTCCATCTGAACTTCATGGCATGCTGCCATGGCGGTTGAGCTCTAGCTCAAATATTTTCCTCAATAATGTTCGATTTTGTCATGGTATCAGAGCAAGGCTTTATCTACTGAGGTAATCCGTAATCTCTTGCCTCGTCTTCTCTTCAATTCACAATCGAAGTTTTAGGTCTTCGTTGAAATCGTTAAGCAACTTTTTCCTTTTGCAAAATTCTCCGCGAAATTGCATTTTCGCTGTGATCTCGTCTAACCGTAACAAATTATAGTAGCCTTGAGCGATTTTATAAGTGTAGTTTCATTCATATCTGTTGAATTTCCACTTCATGTTCTCGATTCACGGTTTGATCAATTGAGATCTGTAGTTTGAACAATGGCTGAAGGTACTATATACAAAGACACTTTAGATACTTCAAGTCCCTTGTACATGCATCCGTCGGAGAGTGCAGGTTCTATGTTAGCATCTGTAGCTTTTGATGGCACATGATATAGATCCTGTAAGAGAGGCATACTTAGAGCCCTCTCAGTGAAGAATAAGGTTGGCTTCATAACAGGAAAGTGTCAGAAACCAGTAATTGGACATGCAACTTTTGATAAGTGGGAACGATGTGATGATATGGTGACTTCGTGGATTCCGAATTCCCTTTCAAAAGACCTAGCGGACAGTTTACAATATGTGAGTGATGCAAAGCAATTATGGCAGAAAATAGAAGATAGGTATGATCAAACTAATGGTGCAAAACTTTATAAACTCCAGAAAGAAATCAATGATTTAAGTCAGGGAACTCTGGATATAACAGGCTATTACACTAAGATGAAGAAACTGTGGGAAGAGTTAAACACATTGAATGCACATGCACAGTGCAACTACCAATACATTTGTGGTGTTAAGGCTAATATGCACAAAGCGGAGCAAGGCAGAAGATTGATACAGCTTTTGATGGGGTTAAATGAGGTGTATACTATCGTAAGAGAGAGTATACTGACGATGAACTCTCTTCCAAGCATTACACATGCCTTTTCTATTCTCATAGAAGAAGAGAAGTAAAGATAAGTTAAACCACACAATCAACAGTTGGTAATTGAGTCTGCATCACTGAATGACAATGGCCCAGGAAGCAGCAATTTTAGAACTAACTATAATCAACACATGAGCACTTCTTCTGGGAACAACAACTATGGAAGAGGTTATATGGGAAATAGACCTAGGTCATTCTGTGATTTCTGCAAAAGACCAGGGCACACCAAGGACAAGTGTTACAAAATTCATGGTTATCCACAAAACATGAAGTACAACAATGGTAATATGGGAAGAAAAATGGCAGCAAATGTGTTTGACACAACTGGCAATGGAACAACTATGACACATGAAGGGGAAATCCTCAGGAACAAGGTAGAACCATGCAACAATTGACCAAGGAACAATATGGGCAACTTCTGAGCATATTGGAAAGCTTCGAGAATGGAAATAATGGAGACAACTCAGGAAACATCAACATGACTGGTGGTGCTGTTAACTTTGCAGGTATGACTGCTTGTAGCACTTTTGTTGAACCCAGTAAACAGTCTTATGAAAGTTTTAAAAAGAATGTTGATTCCTGGATCCTTGACTCAGGAGCCACTAACCATATGACTTATAACAAATCCTCTTTGAGTAACATCAAAACTCTTGTTTACCCTTTCTTAGTCTCTTTGCAAAATGGATATAAAGTAAAAGTGACGATAGTTGGAGATGTCATTCTCAGTCCTCAATTAACCCTAAAAAGAGTCTTATATGTGCCTAGTTTCAAGTTCAATCTGATCTTTGTACACTCATTGACAGTTCAACTTGATTGCATCATCATATTCATTTATTTTCATATATCCTTCTACATGGCCTTTCACTGAGGAGGCCTCTGGAGATTGGTAAATCCAAAGACAACCTCTACCTTCACTATTCAAATTGAGGAAAGAAAAGTTCTTCTATCACACCATTTACACATAGATCTGCACCTAGTGCATCAATCTCAGGTAGTCACCGTATCAATAATGTACATTGTCAAGACCATCCTTGTGATTCTGCACCTAGTGCATCCATTCCCTCTCATGTTTGTGACAATAAAAGTGTACAAGTTCCTTTGAATTCCAATAAAATTTCTTCTAACAAGATAAATTCAGTGTGCAATGCACATAGATCTGGTGACAGTCATGTGGATCTCTTGTGGCATAACAGGCTGGGCCATGTACTTTTTATCAAGATGAAGGGTATCAATTTCATACCTATAACTTTTTCAAGCAAACAACCTTTTATGTGCTCTATCTGTCCTATGGCCAGGCAGAATAGATCTCCCTTCCCTGAAAGAACCACTTCCTCCACCAAAGCATTTGAACTCCTCCATGTAGATATGTGGGGTTCTTATCATGCACCAACTCATGAAAATCACAGATATTTCATCACCCTAGTTGATGATTATAGCAGATGTACTTGGACACATCTCTTGACTAGTAAAAGCAATGCCCTACATGTCATAAAAGCTATAACGACCCGGCTGGTCATTTTGAGAGTTAGAGCCCCGATCCTCTAATAACTACTTTTCCCACATTTGTTTCTGCTATTGGGACTTACCGAAGTGATTAGTTATGTAATTCAGAGAGTTTTGGGACACAGTCCATAATTATGAGTTTAAGGCTTAAAAATCGGACCGTAGTCGGAACTGTGTGAAGGCGGAGCCATAATGGAATTCCGTCAACTGCGTTAGCTCCGTTGAGTGAATTTGGGGTTAGGAGCGTGTCCGGAATGTGTTTTCGAGGTCTGTAGTAGATTTAAGCTTGAATTGGCGAAAGTTAGATTTTTGACGATTTCGGCCGATAGAGAAAATTTTGATATCGGGCTCGGAATGGAATTCCCGAAGTGGCTACAGGTTTGTAGTGTCATTTGTGACCCGTGTGTCAAATTTGAGGTCATTCGGACGAGGTTTGACGTGTTTCGGCATCGTTTGTAGATTTTGGAAAAATGCTAAGTTCTTAGGCTTGAATCCGTGTTTAATTCTTGATTTTGGTGTTATGTGATGTGGTTTGAAGGCTCGACTAAGTTCGAATGAGGTTGTAGGAGTTGGTATGTTTGGTTGAGGTCCCGGGGGTCTTAGGTGTGTTTCGGATGCTCAACGGGTCATTTTTGGACTTAAGGAGTTGGCTGGTTTGCTGGTGTTCTGCAACTGGTGCGCTCTTCATCGCAATCGGGGGAGAAGGTTCGCGATCACGTAGAGTAAATGGGAGGCTAGCTGGGTTAATGTTTCTCAATCACATAGAAAGGGTCACGATCGCGTACGTCAGGCATGTTGTGAATCGCGAACGCGTGGGCCAGGCTGCGTTCACATAGAAGAATAAGGTGGAAGAAGGGGAGCTGGGTTTAACCCTTCGCGATCACGTAGGACTAATCACGTCCGCGTAAGTCAGAGGAACTAATGCTTCGCGATCGCGTGGGGTGTGTCGCGATCGCGTAGAGTAAAAATTATGAGGCGCAAAATTTGTTCTTCGCGATCGCGATTAAGGAAATCGTTGGGCAGAATTTAAAGTTCAAAAAATGAGGGTTTAAGTAATTTTTCATAATTTGGACTTGAGAGCTCGGGATTAGGCGATTATTGGATGGATTTTCACGTGGGTGTTTGGGGTAAATGATTCTTTCTTAGTTTTGATTAATTCCCGCTAATCTCTGCTTAATTTTATCATTTAATTTCGGATTTGGGGTGAAAAATTGGGAAACTTTGAGAAAAGTTCCTAGGCCGAGTTTTTGGTTTTTGATCGAGAATTTGGTATCGGATTTGAGTAAATTTGATATGGTTAGACTCATGAGTGAAAAGTTTTTCGGAATTTGTGATTTTTACCCGATTCCGAGACGTGGGCCCGAGGGACTTTTTGGGACGATTTTCCTAATTTCGCGTTTTAGCTTCAAATTGATTAGTTAAATTAGTTACTTAAAGTTATATTTATATTATGCAATTAATTTGAATAGATTTGGACCAATTGGAATCGGGTACTCGTGGCAAGAATGTGATTTCAAGTTGAATTGAGTGGTTGAGGTAAGTGGCTTGCCTAACCTTGTGTTGGGGACTTACCCCTTAGGATGTTTGATATTAATTGTTGTGTGAGAGCCGTGTACGTGAGGTGACGAGTACGTACAAGGCCATTATTTCAAAAATCCCATTTTTCCATCGAAAATCATAAATTGTTCTTCTCATATGAGATTGTTTTAATAGGTTAACTTGTTTAACTTAGATTAGAAAAGCATGCTTACTTGTTTTATATTCAATTGCCTATCTGACACTCTATGCGCCATGCTTAGTTAGCTTAATGCTTTTCCCTACCTGTGCCTAGATGAACTGTCTAAATTGATGTCATACGTGTTATTTATTTTGTATCGCATAGTTAAATTGGGACTACAGACGTATTACGAGAGATTCCCCGGCACTCCACATTTAAATTGGGACTACGACGTATTCTAGGAGATCCCCCTGCGCTGCATATTTATTTTGGGACTACAGACGTATTCTGAGAGAACCTCCAGCACTGTATATTTATTTTGGGACTACGGACGTATTCCGGGAGATCCCCCAGCACTCCATATTTAAATTGGGACTACGACGTATTCCAGGAGATCCCCCAATACTGCATATTTATTTTGGGACTACAGACGTATTCAGAGAGATCTCCAGCATTGTATATTTATTTTGGGACTACTGACGTATTCCAGGAGATCCCCCGTACTACATAATCATATGGAACTACGGGACGGTATCCCAGGAGATTCCACCTTATGTTACCTTGTTCAATGCCGAGGGCTCTCTTTACTGTTAATTTTTCGAATATTCTCTTCAACTGTTTAGTGCATAAATTACTTATCTTTCGTACTATTTTAAATTGATTTTATGTAATCCAGTAAAGCCTTAACCTGACCTCGTCACTACTTGATCGGGGTTAGGCTTGGCACTTACTGGGTACCAAATGTGGTGTACTCATGCCCTTTCCTGCACATGTTTTTGTGTGTAGATCTAGGTACAACTATCAGCCTTGTGGTTAGTTGCTGCTCCTGATTCTAGGAGACCGCAAGGTATTTTTGTCGCGTCCTCAGAATCCTCCGAGCCTCCTTCTGTTCTATCATTTAGAGTTTTTCCTATGTACTTTTCAGACTTGTTTAGAGCTACAATAGTTGTTAGAAGTTTGTGACTATTTGTGACATTCCGGGTCATTGGAAAAGTATTTTGTATGAGCTGAGCGACACAATTATGTTATTTAGATTATTACCCTTATTTTCTTTGTTTCTTGTATTTTATTTAAAGTTTTCCCTTAATAATAGGATTACCTAGTCATAGAGACTAGGTGCCGTCACGATACCCTTCGGAGGGTAAATCGGGTCGTGACAAGTTGGTATCGGAGCTCTAGGTTCATAGGAGTCACAAGTCACAAGCCGGTTTAGTAGAGTCTCGCAGATCGGTGTGGAGACGTCCGTATCTATCTTCGGGAGGCTATGTAACTGTTAAGAACAATCATATTCCTTTGATTTCCTTGTCGTGCGAGTTATTGACATCAAAAATTCTAAATCTCTATTCTATTCTTTCTCACAAATGGTGAGGACCCGTACTGGGAGGACTCACGATCAGGCACCCGATCCCCCAGTTAGAGCCTCCATAGGCAGGGGACGGGGTAGAGGACGAGCATGTGGTGCAACCCGAGCACTTGCGAGAGCATCGACAGAGGAGCCCACAACAGCTTCAGCTGGAGGGCCGACACAGAAGGTTACTATTGCTACTCCAGACCTCCAGGAGACTTTGGCTCAGTTCATGAGCATGTTCAGCACTCTGACTCAGGCTGGGCTACTTCCGATAGCCCCAGCCATATCACAAGCCGGGGGAGGGGAACAGAATCCCGCAACCCGCACTCCTAAGAAGAGAGTCCAGGTTGATTAGGCCCCAGAGTACATTCCTATACCCCCTGTGGTTCCGGCTCAGCACGAGGCCAGGGTAGCTGCTTCTGAGGCAGAGCAACTTAGACTTGAGAGGTACAAAAAGTACCACCCACCTACTTTTAGCGGACTAGCTTCAGATGAAGCTCTGGGATTTCTTGAGGAATGCCATCGTATTCTCCGCACTATAGGCATTGTGGAGACGAGTGGGGTTTCTTTCACTGCTTTCCAGCTGAGGGGAGCGACATATCAGTTGTGGCATGCCTATGAGCTGAGTAGTCCGGACGAGGCAACTTTACTCACTTGGACTTAGTTTCCAGAGATGTTTCTGCGAGAGTATGTCCCTCAGAGCCTCAGGGATGCTTGGCGCGCAAAGTTTGAGCAGCTGCGCAAGGGTGCTATGACCGTTCGAAGAATGCAGTTCGTTTCAGTGAGTTAGCTCATCATGCACCGGCTTTGGTTGCCACAATCAGAGAGAGGGTTCGTTGCTTCATCGAAGGACTCCACACCAGTATTCGGACCAGTATGGCCAGAGAGTTAGAGATGGATATCACTTATCAGTAGGAGGTGAGTATTGCAGGAGGGTAGAGGGCATGTTTGCTCGGGACATAGAGGAGAGAGAGGCCAAGAGGTCTCGAGAGAATGGTCTTTTCTCAGGAGTCCGTGCACCAACAACATGCTACGATAAGGGTTTTATTAGTCGCCCTGTTCATTCAGCTCTTCCAGTAGCCAACGGTATTCCAGCTCCTCCTAGACCTCAAGAGACCTATTATGCACCGCTAGTATCTAGTATGCCTCCTGCTCGAGGTACTATCACTGGCCAGTCCAACAAGCCAGTTTCTAGCCAGTCTTAGTCGCCACGTCCTCCGAGGGGTTGTTTTGAGTGTGGTGACACTCGTCACATGGTTAGAGATTTCCCCAGATCTAGGAGGGGTGCATCTTCACAGACTTATCATACCCCACGTGCTCCACTAGGTCCTCCGGCTATTCTTCCAGCCCCAGCTGCTGCCCCACCCTCTCAGACAGCTCGGGGTGGAGGTCGGGGAGGTCGAGGTCTCCCTAGAGGGGGAGGCCAGGCCAGGTACTATGCCTTTCAGCTCGTTTAGAGGCTGTCACTTCAGATTCAGTTATCACATGTATCTTCCCTGTCTGCCATATGGATGCATCAGTATTATTTGACCCAGTCTCTACGTTTTCATATGTGTTTTATTATTTTTCTTCGCATTTGGGGAAATCTCGGGATTATTTGAGTTCCCCTGTTTATGTATCTACTCCCATGGGAGATTCTCTCATTGCGGACTGCGTATATCGGTCGTGTTTGATTGTTCTTAGTGTTTTTGAGACCATGGCCAATTTGTTATTGCTCGGTATGATGGATTTTGATGTTATCTTGGGCATGGACTGGTTATCGCCCCATTATGCTATTCTTGATTGTCACGCTAAGATCGTGACGTTGGATATGCCAGGCTAACTGAGATTAGAGTGGAAAGGTACCTTAGAGTATACGCCCCATAGGGTCATTTCTTTTCTTAAGGCTCATCGAATGGTTGAGAAGGAGCGTAATTCATATTTGGCCTATGTGAGAGATGTCAGTGTTGATACCCCTACAGTTGAGTCAGTCCCAGTAGTGAAGAACTTCCCCGATGTATTTCCAGCTGGTCTTTCGGGTATGCCGCCCGATAGAGATATTGATTTTGGCATTGATTTGTTGCCAATTCCTCCCTATCGTTGTAATGACCCGGTCGGTCGTTTTGAGAGTTAGCGCCCCGATCCCCTAATAACTATTTTCCCTGTGTCCATTTCTTCTTTTGGGACTTGTCGGAGCGTTTAGTTGTAAATTTCGGAGAGTTTTTGGACACTTAGTTCCTATATATGAGTTTAAGCTTTAGAAATTGGACCGTAGTTGGAACTATGTGAAGAAGGATCCGGAATGGAATTCCGTAGACTCCGTTAGCTACGTTGGGTGATTTCAGCGTTAGGAGCGTGTCCGGAAAGTGTTTTCGAGGTTTGTGGTAGATATAGACTTGAATTGGCGAAAGTCAGAATTTCGGCGATTTCGGTCGATAGGTGAAATTTTGATATCGGGCTCGAAATGGAATTCCGATAGTGGTTGTAGATCCGTTGTGTCATTTATGACCTGTGTGTTGGGGACTTCCCCTTAGGTTGTTTTGATACTATTTGATGTATGGGTGCTGTGTACGTGAGGTGACGAGTACGTACACGGGCTATTGTTGCTAAAATTTCATTCTTCCTATCCATGCCATAAATCATTTTTTTCTTTTATTACACTGCTTAATGTGCTACTTGTGTAGTTTAGACTAGGAAAAAACATGCCTATCTGTTTACCGAAATTTCCTATTTGATGCAATGTGTACCATGTTGGATAGTCTTTATCTTGTTCCTGCTTGTGATTTTTCACAGAACTGTTCAAATATACTGTATTTGGTATTCATTCGCATTGCATATTTAAATTGGGACTACAGACGTATTCTGGGAGCTTTCCCCGTGTACTGCATATTTAAATTGGGACTACGAACGTATTCCGGGAGCTTTCCCCCAGTACTGTATATTTAAATTGGTACTACGGATGTATTCCGGGAGCTTTGCCCCTGTACTGCATATTTAGATTGGGACTACTGACGTATTCCGGGAGCTTTCCCCCTATAATTTATATTTAAATTGGGACTACGGACGTATTCCGGGAGCTTTCCCCCTGTACTGCATCTTAACATTTGGACTACGGGACGTATCCCGGGAGATTCCACCGTGTGATATTTTGTGCTAAGCCAAGGGATCCCTATTGCTGTTTTACTTTCAAATAATTCATTTCTACTGCTTACCTTAGCTTTTATAGCTGTCTGTATTGTTTTAAACTGTTTTACTTATAAAAATTCAGTAGAGCCTTAACCTGACCTCATCACTACTTGACTGGGGTTAGGATTAGCACTTACTGGGTACCAATTATGGTGTACTCATGCCCTTTCCTGCACATATTTTTGTGTGCAGATCCAGGTACCAGTACTCCGTTTCGTGGCTAGGGGTCTGAGCAGCTGCTTTGAGGAGACCGAAAGGTAATTCTGCCGCGTCCGCAGAGTCCTTCGAGTCACCTTCCTCTCCAGACTTAGATAGATTTTTCATGTATTTTCCCTTACGTTGTATAGAGCTACTTTGAGATAGAGCTTGTGACTAATGTGATATTCCGGGTTTTGGGAGTTGTAATTGTACATGACGAGCGGCTATGTTATGTCTACTCATGTTCTTTTCTGCCTTTATTTTATTATATTTATTTTCCGCAAATTAAGGCTCACCTAGTCCAGGGACTAGGTGCCGTCACGACCTTTCGGAGGGTAAATCGGGTCGTGACAATCGTATAGCTCTTTTTGAGTTGAAGGAGAAGTTACAGAAGTTGCTTTATAAGGGTTTCATCAGGCCAGTGTATCACCTTTGGGTGCTCTGGTCTTATTTGTGAAGAAAAAGGTTGGTTCTATGCGTATGTGTATTGATTATCGACAGTTGTACAAGGTTACAGTGAAGAACATGTATCCCTTGCCTCGCATCGATGATTTATTTGACCAGTTATAGAGTGACTGGGTATTTTCCCAGATTGACTTGTGTTCTAGTTATCATCAGTTGAAGATTCGGGAGCCGGACATCCCGAAGACTACCTTCAGAACCAGATATGGTCACTATGAGTTTCTTGTCATGTCATTCGGGCTGACTAATGCCTCAGCAGCCTTTATGCATTTGATGCACAATGCGTTCCGGCCTTATCTTGATTCCTTCGTCATTGTGTTTATTGACGACATCCTGGTATATTCCCGGTCTCGGGAAGATCATGAGCAGCACCTGAGGATCGTGCTTCAGACTTTGAGGGAGAAGAAATTGTATGCAAAAGTTTCTAAGTGTGAGTTCTGGCTTGATTCAGTGGCATTCTTGGGCCATGTGGTGTCTTGTGATGGGATCAAGATGGATCCGAAGAAGGTGGAGGCGGTGTAGAGTTGGCCTAGACCGTCATCAGCCACAGGGATTCACAATTTCCTTAGTTTGGCAAGGTGCTATCGCCGCTTTGTAGAGGGATTTTCATCTATTGCAACACCTATGACCAGACTGACCTAGAAGGGTGCTCCGTTCAAATGGACTGAGGAGTTCGAGGAGATCTTTTAGAATCTTAAGACAGCCTAGACCACAACCCTAGTTTTAGTGTTGCCTACAGGTTCGGGGTCCTATATAGTCTATTGTGATGCCTCGAGGATTGGCCTTGGAGCGGTATTGATGTAGTACGGTAGGGTGATTGCCTATGCGTCCAAATAATTGGAGGTTTATGAGAAGAGTTATCCAATGCATGACCTTGAGTTGGCAGCTATTGTTCACGCCCTGAAGATCTGGGGTCATTATTTGCACGGTGTTCCCTGTGAGATTTACACTGATCACCGGAGTTTAAAACACTTATTCAGGTAGAAGGACCTTAATCTGCGTCAGCGGAGGTGGTTGGAGCTACTCAAGGACTATGACATCACTATATTATACCACCTAAGGAAGACCAATGTGGTGGCCGACGCTTTGAGTCGTCGTTAGAGAGTTTAGAGAGTTTGGCATATCTTCCGGCAGCTGAGAGGCCCTTAGCCTTGGATGTTCAGGCCTTAGCCAGTCAGTTTGTGAGATTGGATATTTCAGAGCCTTGCCGGGTATTAGCTTGTGTGGTTGCTCGATCTTCTCTTTATGACCGCATCAGAGAGCGTCAGTACGATGATCCCCACCTTCTGGTTCTTCAGGATAGGATTCGGTGAGGTGATGTCGGGGATGTGACTATAAGTGATGATGGCATGATGAGGATGCAGGGTCGGATCTGTGTGCCCAATGTGGATGGGCTTCGGAATCTGATTCTTGAGGAGGCCCAAAGCTCGCGGTACTCCGTTCATCCGGGTGCCGCGTAGATGTACCAGGACCTGAGACAACACTATTGGTGGAGAGGGATGAAAAAAGATATAGTTGGTTTGCTGGCCAAGTGTCTCAATTGTCAGCAAGTTAAATATGATCACTAGAGACCAAGAAGACTATTTCAAAGGTTAGAGATTCTAGAGTGGAAGTGGGAAAGGATCACCATGGACTTTGTGGTTGGACTTCCTCGGACTTTGAGAAAGTTCGATGCTATATGGGTGATCGTGGATCGGTTGACCAAGTCAGCCCATTTCATTCCAATGTTGACTACAGACTCCTCAGAGAGGTTGGCTAAGATTTATATCAGGGAGATTGTCTGCCTTCATGGTATTCCAATATCCATCATTTCAGAGAGAGGTACACAGTTCACATCACAGTTTTGGAGAGACGTTCAACATGATCTAGGCACTAGGGTGGAGTTGAGCACAACCTTTCACCCTCAGACGGACGGGCAGTCCGAGCGCACGATTCAGATTCTCGAGGATATGCTCTGTGCCTGTGTGATGGAGTTTGGAGGGTCATGGGACCAATACTTTCCACTTGCAGAGTTTGCTTATAATAACAGTTACCAGTCCAGAAATTCACATGGAACCATATGAGTCTTTGTACGGTAGGCGATGCCGGTCCCCAATGGGACGGTTTGAGCCGGACAAGGCCTGATTGTTGGGTGCATATTTGGTCCAGGATGCCCTGGATAAGGTGAAGGTTATTCAGGAGAGACTTCGCACAACCCAGTCCAGGCAGAAGAGTTATGCGGACCGGAAGGTTCGTGATTTGGCATTTATGACTGGTGATCGGGTTTTTCTTTGGGTATCTCCTATGAAGGGCGTCATGAGGTTCGGGAAGAAGGGTAAGTTGAGTCCGAGGTTCATTGACCCTTTTCAGATATTGCAGCGCATTAGGGAGGTTGCTTATGAGCTTTCCTTGCCTTCCAGCCTAGTAGGAGTTCATCCGGTATTCCACGTTTCCATGCTCCAGAAGTATCACGGTGATCCGGCTCATGTATTGGATTTCAGTTCAGTCCAGTTGGACAAGGATCTATCTTACGTTGAGGAGCCAATAGCCATTTTGGATAAGCATGTCAGAAAGCTCAGGTCAAAGAATATTGCATCATTAAAAGATCAGTGGAGGGGTCAACCGGTCGAGGAGGCGACTTGGGAGACCGAGCAGGATATGCGCAACCAGTACCCTCATCTTTTCACAGCTTTAGGTATGTCTTCATACTCGTTCGAGGACGAATAATTTTGTTAAGAGGGGGAGAATGTAATGACCCGGTCGACCTCTTTGAGAGTTAGAGCCCCTATCCCCTAATAACAGCTTTCCCCACGTTTGTTTATGATATTGGGACTTGCCGAAGTGATAAGTTATGGAATTCGAAGAGTTTTGGGACACATAGTCCCTAATTATGAGTTTAAGACTTAGAAATCGGACCGTAGTCGGAACTGTGTGAAGGTGGATCTGGAATAGAATTTTGTCAACTCTGTTAGCTCTGTTGAGTGATTTTAGGGTTATGAGTACGTACGGAATGTGTTTTCGAGGTCTGTCGTAGATTTAGGCTTGAATTGGTGAAGGTTAGATTTTCGGCGATTTCGGACGATAGGGGATATTTTAATATCGCGCTCAGAATGGAATTTCGGAAGTGGCTGTAGCTTTGTAATGTCATTTGTGATTTGTGTGTCAAATTTGAGCTTATTCGGACGAGGTTTGACGTGTTTCAGCACCGTTTGTAGATTTTGGAAAAATTCTAAGTTCTTAGGCTTGAATCCGTGTTTAGTTCTTGATTTTGGTGTTATGTGATATGGTTTGAAGGCTCGAATAAGTTCGAATGAGGTTATATGACTGGTTCGTAGGTTTGGTTGAGGCCCTGGGGGCCTTCGGTGTGTTTCGTATGCTCAACGGGTCATTTTTGGACTTAAGGAGTTGGTTGGTTTGCTGGTGTTCTGCAGCTGATGCGTTCTTTATCGCGATCGCGTAGAGTAAATGGGAAGCCATCTGGGTTAATGCTTCGCGATTGTAGAGAAAGGGACGCGATCGCGTAGGTCAGGCAGGTTGTGAATCACGAACGTGTGGGCCAGGCCGCGTTCGCGTAGAAAAATAAGGCGGAAGAAGGCGACCTGGGTTTAACCCTTCTCGATCGCGTCGGACCAATCGTAGTCGTGTAAGTCAGAGGAGCTAATGCTTCGCGATCGCATGGGGTGTCTCATCGCGTAGAGTAAAAATTATGAGGCGCGAAATTTGTTCTTCACGATCGCGATGGTTCTTCCGCGATCGCGATTAAAGAAATCGCTGGGAAATATTTAAAGTTCAAAAACAAGGGTTTAAGTCATTTTTCATAATTTGTACATGACAGCTCGGGATTAGGCGATTCTTGAAGGGATTTTCACGTGGGTGTTTGGGGTAAGTGATTCTAACTTAGTTTTGATTAATTTCTGCTAATCTATGCTTAATTTCATCATTTAATTTCGGATTTGGAGTGAAAAATTGGAAAAACTTGAGAAAGGTTTCTAGGCCGAGTTTTTGGGTTTTGATCGAGAATTTGGTATCGGATTTGAGTAAATTTGGTATGGTTAGACTCGTGAGTGAATGGGTGTTCGAAATTAGTTATTTTTACCCGATTCCGAGACGTGGGCTAGGGAATTTTTTGGGGCAATTTTCTTAATTTTGCGTTTTAGCTTCGAATTGATTGATTAAATTAGTTACTTAAAGTTATATATACATTATACAATTAATTTGAATAGATTTGGGCCATTTGAAGTCGGGTGCTCGTGGCAAGAACGTGATTTCAAGTTGAATTAAGCGGTTGAGGTAAGTGCCTTGCCTAACCTTGTGTTGGGGACTTCCCCCTTAGCATGTTTGATATTAATTGTTGTGTGGACGCCGTGTACGTGAGGTGACAAGTACGTACACAGTCCATTATTGCAAAAATCCCATTTTTCCTTCGAAAATCATAAATTGTTCTTCTCCTATTAAATTGTTTTAATATGTTAACTTGTTTAACTTAGATTAGAAAAGCATACTTACTTGTTTAATATTCAGTTGTCTATATGACACTCTATGCGCCATGCTTAGTTAGCTTACTGCTTTTCCCTACCTGTGCTTAGATGAACTGTATAAATTGATGTCATACATGTCATTTATTTCGCATCGCATATTTAAATTGGGACTACAGACATATTCTAGGAGATCCCCCAGCTTCGCATATTTAAATTGGGACTACAGACGTATTCCCGGAGATCCCCCAGCACGACATATTTATTTTAGGACTACGGACGTATTCCGGGAGATCACCCAACACTATATATTTAATTTGGGACTACGGACGTATTCCGGGAGATCCCCCTTGTAGTGCGTAATCATCTGGAACTACGAGACGGTATCCCAGGAGATTCCACCTTGTGTTACCTTGTTCTGATCCGAGGGATCTCTTTACTATTAAGTTTTTGAATATTTTCTTCAACTGTTTACTACAGAAATTACTTATCTTTCGTATTGTTTTAAATTGATTTTATGTAATCCAGTAGAGCCTTAACTTGACCTTGTCACTACTTGACCCGGGTTAGGCTTGGCACTTACTAGGTACCAAATGTGGTGTACTCATTCCCTTCCTGCACATGTTTTCGTGTGCAGATCCAGGTACGAGCTATCGGCCTCGTGGATAGTTGTTGTTGCTGATTCTAGGAGACCGTAAGGTATTTTTGTCACGTCCGCAGAATCCTCCGAGCCTCCTTCTATTCTATCATTTAGAGTTTTTCCTATGTACTTTCCAAACTTGTTTAGAGCTACAGTAGTTGTTAGAAGCTTGTGACTATTTGTGACATTCCGGGTCATTGGGAAAGTAATTTGTTGTTATTTAGATTATTGCCCTTATTTTCTTTATTTCTTGTGTTTTATTTAAAGTTTTCCCTTAATAATAGTATTACCTAGTCATAGAGACTAGGTGGCGTCACAATACCTTTCGGAGGGTAAATCGGGTCATGACAATAGCCTTCTTTGTAATGGTCCAAAACCATTTCAATACCTCAATAAAGAACATCAGAACTGATAATGATCTGGAGTTTGTGAACACTGAAACAACCATGTTTTTCCAAGCCAAGGGGATCATACACCAGAAAACTTGTCCTTATAGCCCTCAACAAACTGGTATAGTTGAAAGAAAACATAAGTATCTCCTTGAAACTGCAAGGGCATTATTGTACCAGTCCAAATTGTCTATATGATACTGGGGAGAATGCATCCTAACTTGTACCTATTTGATCAACAGATTTCCATCCTCATCCCTAAAAGGGAAATGTCCTTTTGATATTTTATATAAGAAGAAACCAAACTATTCACACCTTAGGAGTTTTGGATGCTTATGCTTTCCTACACACCTAAAGCTTCACAAAGATAAATTTGAACCAAGATCAACTCTACATGTCTTTATATGATACCCTTTTGGATAAAAGGGATACAAGGTTCTCAGCCTAGCCACAAAGAAGATTCATGTCTATAGAGATGTGACTTTTCATGAAACAGTCTTCCCATTTGCATTGCATGGAAGGCACACTGATTTAGGATCTAAATATGAAAATTTCTCTTTTCCTTCTCCTCACATAGGACCTAGTATGAGTTATTCTGATATTATTAGTTCTATTGTCAGTAGTAACAGTGAGAATCCACATCAACAACTAATGTCACCTGAACTTTCATTTGACAATGACACTAATGCTATCACTCATGAATCTAGTTCACCAGAATACCAAAGTTCTTCCACTCCAAATGAAATCTCTAACACATCATCTGAACCTAGTTTCACCCACATGATCAAGAACAATCCCATTCAGATGATTCACTAAACCTAACACATTCTGAACAGACTACAATCCTAACTCACAATAGACCTCAAAAAACACTGAAACCTCCAAGTTATTTGAAAGATTACATTTGCAATGGGCCCACTCTCAATACTAGTGCTGGGGAATAGATTACAGAGATTAATCATAGCTCACCCTTACAATCCTTTTCCGTTCATACACATGTACCTTATTTGCAACCTATATCCTTAAATGCTCTAAGTAGCAGTAGTCAGCATTTGATTGAAAAGCTTTCTATTGACTGTGAACCTGAGTCATATGAAGAAGCAGCAACCATACCTGCTTGGCAACATGCCATGAACCAGGAATTTGATGATCTCTACTCTAATCATACCTAGGATCTTGTCCCACTATCTGCAGGAAAGAAAGCAATAGGTTGTAAATGGGTATATAAAATCAAACACAAGGCAGATAGAAGTGTTGAAAGATTCATAGCTAGACTAGTTGACAAGGGTTACACTCAACATGCAAGAATTGATTACACTAAGACCTTCTCACCAGTAGTGAAGATGACTAATGTGAGAGCATTAGTCAGTATTGCAGTAAAGAAAAATTGGGAAATTTTTCAACTTGATGTGAACAATGTTTTTCTACATGGGGATCTAAACGAAGAAGTGTACATGCAAATATCACCAGTCCTATTGGTAGAAAAATAGAACTTGGTGTGCAAGCTAAACAAATCCTTGTATGGATTGAAGCAAGCAAGTAGGTAGTAGTATGCTAAGTTGACAGAGGCCCTATGCTCTAAAGGATATGTGCATTCTATGCTAGACTATTCTCTCTTCTACAAGAAAGAAGGAAAGTCAGTTATTTTTGCAGCAGTATATGTGGATGATGTCCTCTTGACAGGAACAAATTTGGAAGAAATCAAGTGTAATGCCCCGATCGGTTGTTTTGCGTTATCAGACCTCGTTTCCCTAAATGAGACTTCCCATAGAGGCTTCTTATGATTTATGACTTGCCTGAAAAATTTAGTGTCATGAAGGATAAAGGGTACACAAATTAAAGAAAACGAGTTTTATTGAAGGTCGCCGATTTAGAATAAAATACGGGTCGAGCGATAATACCCGATAATTATGGATTAGTGCCATACAAGGTACAATATGACCACGGTATATGATGTATAAAGTAGATTAAAAATAAGTAGAATTTTTAGTAATTTGAGATAATTTTTAATTATGCGGGTAATGGATTAATTACCGGGTAATGAAACATTACCCAATTAACTAATAAGTGGATAAAAATTTATAAAATACACCCCTAAAAATGTGGAAAGAAGCCACAAATCAGTCTTATAGTCCTAGGTGGCTATCTAGGATTTATTGGGAATTAACAAGTAAAGACTTATGATAAGTCTTATCTCATTTTTCATTTGGAAGAAAAGAAGGTAAAAATGTTCATAATGCAAGTATGAACCAAATATACCATTTTCCTAGTTCCAATTGCTTCTAAGAACAGAAGCTAAAGTCCATCTTTCGTTCTTAATTCAAAATCAAGAAACATATGTCTTTCCTTGTTCAATACTACTAGTACAGAAGCTAAACTCAATGGTTTCATTTTATACAATTTGGTTCATCTGGACATAGAATAATGAAGTAAGTATATGTCTTTCTTCCTAATTCAAAGTGTTTCAAGAACAAAAGCTAGACACAAAGCTTCCAACGAAAATTTTCAAACCAAACAATTCCATCGTGAATTGTTAGAACTGTAGCAACGTAAATTTTATGGTTCTAAAGGAGTACTATGCAATACTTTCCAAAAATATCATACAAAATTTTTCTACTCCAGTTACGAGTCCTCAGGTGTAGAGTTCGGAGTTGCGGGCGCATTCTTGGTCTGAGAGGTAGATTCGACACGAGGTGCGTCTCCTTTCTAACCTTGTAAGAGGGAATTATCCCCATAGGTGTTTTATATGTTGTGTGTATTTGCTTTGGGGGCTACGTGCGTACAAAGTGACGAGAGTCCATACGTAGCGACTATTATCTTGTGTCGGGTAGTTTAGGGCTCACAAGCATGTTTTATGTGGCGTATATGTATCCTTAGCGTACCTTGAGTTGCTTATTATCATTGAATTAGTATGAAAATGGGGAAAGTTGCATTTTAATTCCCAGTTGATTAATCCTTGTTACAAGTATAGTCCCTACTGAGCTTATTGATAAATTCGGTATATATATGTATATATAAAAGTCAGCACTCGAGTCGCAAGTATGATTCGCGATCGAGGGAAGCTTTATGGTAATTCAGTATAAGTGTGTCACCACTCGAGTCGCAGGTATGATTCGTGATCGAGGGAAGCTTTATGGTAATTCAGTATAAGTGTGTCAGCACTCGAGTCGCAGGCATGATTCGCGATCGAGAGAAGCTTTACGGTGATTCAGTATAAGTGTGTCAGCACTCGAATTGCAGGTATGATTCGTGATCGAGAGAAACTTTATGGTAATTCAGTATAAGTGTGTCAGAACTCGAGTCACATGTATGATTCGCGATCGAGGGAAGCTTTGTAGTAATTCGGTATATATGAGTCAACACCCGAGTCGCAGGTATTATTCGCGAGCGGGGGAAGCTTTACGGTAATTCGGTATATATGTGTCAGCACCCGAGTCGCAGGCATGATTCGTGAGCGGGGGAAGCTTTATATAAATTTGGTACTGTTTTAGTGATATTGATTTGACCGATAATGGGGGAATAGAGCATGGAAATTGTTATTTACTTTCAGTATTCACTTGGATTTCTATGTCTTACACGTAATTGCTGTACACTGTCATACATGCCTACCGTTTCCATTATATCCCGTTATATTCTACTGTTGGACCTTAGTGAGTGTCAAGTCAACTTCTTGTCACTATTTCTTCGAGATTAGACGGGATACTCACTGGGTACATATTTATTTATGCACTTATGCTGCACTTCTGTCTTTAACTGTAAAGGTTCTGAGGCTGGTGCTTCTGGGTATCAGACCAGAGCTAGATATTGACTGTAGCAGACCTGACTTCACGGTGAGCTGCTTCTCCTAACGATCCTTAGTAGCACCATGGAGTTTTTTTTGCTTATGTTCCCGTCTATTTGTTTCAGATAGTGGGATTGTATATTCTATCTTTTGTATATCCAGTTAGTATACCCCTGATACTCGTGATACTAGTTCCTGGCACACACGTAGTATTTGTGTATATTATGTCCGTACATATATGCATATTTTTGACTCACACCTTATTATGACTGTTTTGTTTAAAACTGGTTAGTTTCCCCTAATCGGTTAATAATCTAAGATTTGTAACTTAGTATATATATTGATATGTTTAAGGCAAATGAGAAGGAACCGCAGTAGTTTAAATGTTGACTTGCCTAACCCCGCTGTTGGGCGCCATCATGACCTGAGTTAGGATCTTGGGTCGTGACAAGGTGGTATCTGAGCTCTAGGTTCACGTAAGTCTCACGAGTCACGGGCAAGTCTAGTAGAGTCTTGCGGATTGATACAGAGACGTCTGTACTTATCTTCGAGAGGCTACGAGGCTGTAGGAGTACTTCCCTTCTTGATTCCTTGTCGTGTGATTTGATTCCCTTAAGGCTTATGCCTACATTTCTTTCTACTCAATCTTACGCATCGCAAAGCGCTTGTTATGAATTGGGAATTTTAGGAGTTGTAATGCTGCTACAAATATGATGCGTGATGTTTCCGTGCATAGTTGATTGGGTGGTTGCTATCGCCCTACAAAAGGAAATTATGTTATTCCAGCTTATTAGCTGTGTGTCTGGGAGCCTTGAGACTATGTTCATGATGTTAAGATGCTTACGGTCGATTATCGCACGACGTTGTTATGATGGTAAAACGCTTGCCCATATGCCGGGGTGATGAATGGCTCGAAGGGAGGTCTTCTCAGAGTGGGTTCGAGATTTCAGTATTTGAGTTCCGGTAGAGGAAAGGCATTTGGACTATGAACGATCTGGTTCGGGTTGGTAAGGCAGTAAGACTTGGTGTTAACGAGCAAGATGGATTATTCACCTGTGTTGTGGTATCGTTGTTTAATCGAATAGCATGCGTTAAGTTCGCCGGTGTTATAGCTCTTTGGTTGCATTGGGTTAGAGTGTTGAAGAAGCGGTTGCCAGAGATCGTGGTGTGTAGTGGTTCGGAATTGAATAGTTACTTCTAATAAAGGAAGCTCGAGAAACACGATCTTCGGGGAGTTTGAAGTCCTGATGATCTGTTGGTTCAAGATCCACAGAGAATGATATTGAATTCAGGCCGCAATTGAGAAGCGTGCGATGAAGGGAGACAAGACATATGAGAAGTGTTAGGTGGCGACTAAATCTCTAGATAACAGGCGTCAGAGACGGAAGTCGGGTAGTTGCTTAAAGGAATGAGTTTAACTAAGGGGGAGAGTGACAGTGTATCCTATGAGTTTAGTGGTAAGACAGCTGCCTACCTTAAGGAGGATTTGGAGTGGTTTGAGAATTTTAGTGGACAGGGATTAAGTCCCCGAGCTTAATCTGAACTGTTGGTTATGGGCGGAAGGTTAGATGCAACAGGGAAGAGTGGTTAGGGACGAGGAAGGATGCTATATGGGGGTGAATTTGAAGATGTTGTAGCGCATTTAGTAGGTGGCCATGAGAAGAGAACGGACGGGTAAAGTTTGTGAATGAGAACAAGCTTAGGGTAAAGTAGTGATGTTGCAGACGGTGTGCACTGCAGCATTGTTGGAAAGTGTCAGTTGGTGAATTCCACAGGTGGGTTATCCCTTATAAGTAGGTTAGATTGTGTGATTGGAAAAGTTTCTCAAGGGATTCTAGTGGCTATTTGGTAGGAGGCCGAATATGTGAAGGATGCTAGAGAATTTGAGTATTAATGGGATGCTAGCAGGAGAATTTAGAAGAATTTGACAGATTGGTTGAGCAAGATTTTGTTAANGAAAAGTTTCTCAAGGGATTCTAGTGGCTATTTGGTAGGAGGCCGAATATGTGAAGGATGCTAGAGAATTTGAGTATTAATGGGATGCTAGCAGGAGAATTTAGAAGAATTTGACAGATTGGTTGAGGAAGATTTTGTTAATAGAGGATAAAGGATCTCAGTAGTGTCTAGTATGGTGCAAGAAGTAGCTTCGGGCTAAATGGGGGAGTTCCACTGCGGTTGGGTTGTAAGATTGTGTTCTGATGGGGTTTCGGATTGTCGGCGTATTGGTATGTTATTTGGATCGGATTGCATGCCGCAACAATGTGATGATGAGTATAATAGTTGCGTGAGTTGAGTTTTCCCTTACTGAGTCAATTCTTTATGTATCATGTTCGACTTGTGCCATATTGGCGCATTGTGATATCGTGTGTGACGGTTGGTCATGTCTGGGGTGATTTGTGGTCTGAACAGTTCCTACTGGGTGAGACGAGGTTATTGCGTCAGGGATCAGTGCGATATGATTAAGTGAATGCATTAAAGGACATTTACCCTTATTGGTTTGTAGTGAGATGGTGGTCTTAGTCAAGAGGAAAGATTCAATGTTTGGTTAACTCTGTAATTGGTTAGAATTTCTACACATCTCCTCTGTTGGGATCGTTAGCATTATAACATGATGTATGTGTATATCTTATAAAGTGTATTGAGAGCATTAGATTCGTAGAATTTTGGCTATTAAGGTTCAGGAACCGTCATTGTGGTTAGATGATGGATTATGCGGTGTATGGTGCTAATCCAGCAAATGTACGCAATTGTGTTCTGGTGCCTCGTGTAGTGGTTGATATGCTGTTCATACATTAGAAAACAGGCATGGCAGAGAATTTCCGGTGTTGGAACTGAGTTCGGAACTTGCTGCATGGATAAAGGAGGATATCTTCAGATTTTATCAAGCTTACGCGTTCAACTGGGTTGTGGCCGCACGGGCAGGTGCACGAGGTGTGAAGCAGTGATTCCAAATAACTCAAAAGCAGTTCTTGGCACATTCGAGGACGAACGTCTGTTTAAGTGGGGGAGAGTGTAACGACCCGACCGGTCGTTTTGCGTTATCGGACCCCGTTTCCCTAAATGAGACTTCCCATAGAGGCTTCTTATGATTTATGACTTGCCTGAAAAATTTAGTGTCATGAAGGATAAAGGGTACACAAATTAAAAAAAATGAGTTTTGTTGAAGGTGGCCGATTTGGAATAAAATACCGGTCGAGCGATAATACCCGATAATTATGGACCAGTGCCATACAAGGTACAATATGACCACGGAGTATGATGTATAAAGTAGATTAAAAATAAGTAGAATTTTAAGTAATTTGAGATAATTTTTAATTATGCGGGTAATGGATTAATTACCGGGGAAGGAAACATTACCCAGTTAACTAATAAGTGGATAAAAATTTATAAAATATACCCCTAAAAACGTTGCAAAAAGCCACAAATCAGTCATATAGTCCTAGGTGGCTATCTAGGATTAATTGGGAATTAACAAGTAAAGACTTATGATAAGTCTTATCTCATTTTTCATTTGGAAGAAAAGAAGGTAAAAATGTTCATGATGCAAGTATGAACCAAATATACCATTTTCCTAGTTCCAATTGCTTCTAAGAGCAGAAGCTAAAGTCCATCTTTCGTTCTTAATTCAAAATCAAGAAACATATGTCTTTCCTGGTTCAATACTACAAGTACTGAAGCTAAACTCAATGGTTTCATTTTATACAATTTGGTTCATTTGGACATAGAATAATGAAATAAGTATATGTCTTTCTTCCTAATTCAAAGTGTTTCAAGAACAGAAGCTAGACTCAAAGCTTCCAACGAAATTTTTCCAACCAAACAATTCCATTGAAAATTGTTAGAACTATAGCAACGTAAAATTTTACGGTTCTAAAGGAGTACTGTGCAATCTTTTATAAAAATATCATACGGATTTTTTCTACTCCAGTTACGAGTCCTCGGTTATAGAGTTCAGAGTTGCGGGCGCGTTCTTGGTACGAGAGGTAGATTCGACACGAGATGCGTCTCCTTTCTAACGTTGTAAGAGGGAATTGTCCCCATAGGTGTTCTATATGCTGTGTGTATTTGCTTTGGGGGCTACGTGCGTACAAAGTGATGAGAGTCCGTACGTAGAAACTATTATGCTGTGTCGGGTAGTTTAGGGCTCACAAGCATGTTTTATGTGGCGTATATGTATCCTTAGCGCACCTTAAGTTTCTTATTATCATTGAATTAGTATGGAAATGGGGAAAGTTGCATTTGAATTCTTAGTTGATTAATCCTTGTTACAAGTATAGCCCCTACTGAGCTTATTGATAAATTTGGTATATATATGTATATATAAAAGTCAGCACTCGAGTCGCAGGTATGATTCGCGATCGAGGGAAGCTTTATGGTAATTCAATGTAAGTGTGTCACCCACTCGAGTCGCAGGTATGATTCGCGATCGAGGGAAGCTTTATGGTAATTCGGTATAAGTGTGTCAGCACTCCAGTCGCAGGTATGATTCGCGAGCGAGGGAAGCTTTATATAAATTTGGTATTGTTTTAGTGATATTGATTTGACCGATAATAGGGGAACAGAACATGGAAATTGTTATTTACTTTCATTATTCACTTGGATTTCTGTGTCTTACACGTAATTGCTGTACACTATCATACATGTCTACCGTTTCCATTATATCCCGTTATATTCTACTGTTGGACCTTAGTGAGTGTCAAGTCAACCTCTCGTCACTATTTCTTCGAGATTAGACGGGATACTCACTGGGTATGTATTTATTTATGTACTCATGCTGCACTTCTGTACTTAACTATAAAGGTTCTGAGGCTGGTGCTTCTGGTTATCCGACCAGAGCTAGATATTGACTGTAGCAGACCTGACTTCACGGTGAGCTGCTTCTCCTAACGATCCTCAACAACACCATGGAGTTTCTTTTGCTTATGTTCCCATCTATTTGTTTCAGATAGTGGGATTGTATATTCTACCTTTTGTATATCAAGTTAGTATGCCCCTAATACTCGTGACACTAGTTCCTTGCACACACGTAGTATTTGTGTAGATTATGTCCGTACATATATGCATATTTTTGACATACACCTCATTATGACTGTTTTGTTTAAAATTGGTTAGTTACCCCTAATCGATTAATAATCTAAGCTTTGTAACTTAGTATATATATTGATATGTTTAAGGCAAATGAGAAGGAACCGTAGTAGTTTAAATGTTGTCTTGCCTGACCCCGCTGTTGGGCGCCATCATGACCTGAGTTAGGATCTTGGGTCGTGACAAGGTGGTATCTAAGCTCTAGGTTCACGTAAGTCTCACGAGTCACGGGCAAGTCTAGTAGAGTTTTGCGGATCGGTATGGAGACGTCTGTACTTATCTTCGAGAGGCTACGAGGCTGTAGGAGTACTTCCCTTCTTGATTCCTCATCGTGTGATTTGATTCCCTTAAGGCTTATGCCTACGTTTCTTTCTACTCAATCTTACGCATCGCGAATCACTTTTTATGAATTGGGAATTTGAGGAGTTGTAATGCTGCTACAAATATGATGCGTGATGTTTTCGTGCATAGTTGATTGGGTGATTGCTATCGCCCTGCAAAAGGAAATTATGTTATTCCAGCTTAGTAGCTGTATGTCTGGGAGCCTTGAGACTATGTTCATGATGTTAAGATGCTTACGGTCGATTATCGCACGGCGTTGTTATGATGGTAAAATGCTTGCCCATATGTCGGGGTGATGAATGGCTCGAAGGGAGGTCTTCTCAGAGTGGGTTCGAGATTTCAGTATTTGAGTTCCGGCAGAGGAAAGGCATTTGGACTATGAACGATCTGGTTCGGGTTGGTAAGGCAGTAAGACTTGTGTTAACGAGCAAGATGGGTTATTCACCTGTGTTGTGGTATCGTTGTTTGATCGAATAACATGCGTTAAGTTCGCCGGTGTTATAGCTCTTTGGTTGCATTGGGTTAGAGTGCTGAAGAAGCGGTTGCTAGAGATCGTGGTGTGTAGTGGTTCGGAATTGAATAGTTACTTATAATAAAGGCAACTTGAGAAAGACGATCTTCGGAGAGTTTGAAGTCATGGTGATCTGTTGGTTCAAGATCCACAGAGAATGATATTGAATTAAGGCTGCAATTGAGAAGCATGCGATGAAGGGAGACAAGACATATGAGAAGTGTCAGGTGGCGACTAAATCTCTAGATAACAGGCGTCAGAGACTAAAGTCGGGTAGTTGCTTAAAGGAATGAGTTTAACTAAGGGGGAGAGTGGCAGTGTAGCCTATGAGTTCAGTGGTAAGACGGCTGCCTACCTTGAGGAGGAGTTGGAGTGGTTTGAGAATTTTAGTGGACAGGGATTAGGTCCTCGAGCTTAAACTGAACTGTTGGTTATCGGCGGAAGGTTAGATGCAACAGAGAAGAGTGGTTAGGGACGAGGAAGGATTCTATATGGCGGTGAATTTGAAGATGTTGTAGCGCATTTAGTAGGTGTCCATGAGAAGTGAACGGACGGGTAAAATTGGTGAATGAGAACAAGCTTAGGGTAAAGTATTGATGTTGCAGACGGTGTGCGCCGCAACATTGTTGGAAAGTGTCAGTTGGTGAATTCCACAGGTGTGATCCCCTATAAGTAGGTTAGATTGTGTGATTGGCGAAGTTTCTCAAGGGATTCTAGTGGCTATTTGGTAGGAGGCCGAATATGTGAAGGATGCTAGAGAATTTGAGTATTAATGGGATGCTAGCAGGAGAATTTAGAAGAATTTGACAGATTGGTTGAGCAAGATTTTGTTAATAGAGGAGAAAGGATCTTAGTAGTGTCTAAAATGGTGCAAGAAGTAGCTTCGGGCTAAATGGGGGAGTTCCACCATATGCGGTTTGGTCGTAAGATTGTGTTCTCATGGGGTTTCAGATTGTCGGCGTAGTGGTATGTTATTTGGATCGGACTGCACGCCGCAACAATGTGATGATGAGTATATTATTTGCGTGAGTTGAGTTATCCCTTACTGAGTCAATTCTTTATGTATCATGTTCGAGTTCTGCCATATTGGCGCATTGTGATATCGTGTGTAACGGTTGGTCATGTCTGGGGTGATTTATGGTCTGAACAGTTCCTACTGGGTGAGACGAGGTTATTGCGTCCGGGATTAGTGCGATATGATTAAGTTAATGCATTAAAGGACATTTACCCTTATTGGTTCTTAGTGAGATGGTGGTCTTAGTCAAGAGGAAAGATTCAATGTTTGGTTAACTCTGTATTTGGTTAGAATTTCTACACATCTCCTCTGTTAGGATCGTCAACATTATAGCATGATGTATGTGTATATCTTATAAAGTGTATTGAGAGCATCAAATTCGTAGAATTTTGGCTATTAAGGTTCAGGAACCGTCATTGTGGTTAGATGATGGATTATGCGGTGTATGGTGCTAATCCAGCAAATGTACGTAGTTGTGTTCTGGTGCCTTGTGTAGTGGTTGATATGCTGTTCATATATTAGAAATCATGCATGGCAGAGAATTTCCGGTGTTGGAACTGAGTTCAGAACTTGTTGCATGGATAAAGGAGGATATCTTCAGATTTTATCAAGCTTACGCGTTCAACTGGGTTGTGGCCGCACGGGCAGGTGCACGAGGTGTGAAGCAGTGATTCCAAATAACTCAAAAGCAGTTCCTGGCACATTCGAGGACGAACGTCTGTTTAAGTGGGGGAGAGTGTAACGACTCGGCTGGTCGTTTTGCATTATCGAACCCCGTTTCCCTAAATGAGACTTCCCATAGAAGCTTCTTATGATTTATGACTTGCCTGAAAAATTTAGTGTCATGAAGGATAAAGGGTACACAAATTAAAAAAAAATGAGTTTTGTTGAAGGTGGCCGATTTGGAATAAAATACCGGTCGAGCGATAATACCCGATAATTATTTGAGTTTTGTTTGAGTGCTCACACTGCACTCCCATGGCCTCTCTACTTGATCCTTCAACAAAGTTGAAAGCCATTGAAGGTAACTTACTCACAGATCCCACTCAATACAGAAAGCTAGTGGGAAAACTGAACTTCCTCACCAACACACGACTTGATATTGCCTATAGTGTCCAACATCTCAGCCAGTACATGCACAGTCCTCGAGATTCTCATCTCAAAGCTGCCATGCACATACTTAAATATTTGAAAGATGGTCCTGGTATGGGTATTTTCCTGTCGAACAATGAAGATTACAGACTAAGAGCTTTTTGTGACTCAGATTGGGCAGCTTGCCCTAAGACTAGAAAATCAGTTTGCGGTTATATTTTATTACTTGGAGACAATCCAATTAGTTGGAAATCAAAGAAACAGTCCACTGTGTCACTAAGTTCTGCAGAGGCAGAGTACAAGTCTACAAGAAAGTTAGTTGCAGAACTTGTTTGGTTATATAAACTTTTGAAGGAGCTGACTATACCCTTAAATCTTCCCATTCCAGTATACTGTGATAATCAAGCAGCCCTACAGATCACCAGAAATCCAGTGTTTCATGAACAAACAAAGCACATAGAAGTCGATTGCCATTTTGTGAGGGATAATGTCATTGAAGGATTAATCTCTCTACACTATGTCCATACAGACAACCAGCTAGCAGATATACTCACCAAATCCCTGACATGCATCAAACATTCGTCATTGCTTCACAAGTTGGAAATGAGTACATCCCTTCCAACTTGAGGGGGGGAGGGGGGGGGAGGGTTAAGATTAGATCTTGAATGTAATTATTTAACTAAGAGCCATATCGCTAGGATTGGTTATGGATACTTCTGTAATTAGTTAGTAAGGCTGTTAGTGCTAGAATTGAAAATGGGATATTTCTGCAAGTAGTTAGTTAGATTGTTAGTTAGTGTCAGTGAGCGGAAATTCACAGCTGTAGGAGTTTGTATATATATGTGCACTATCATTTCCTTTTCTAATTCTATGAGAATATTTTCTCTCATTCCATAATTCTTGAAGCTTCTTCTTCTCTTCTCCCTCTGAACTTCATGGCATGCAGCCATGGCGGTTGAGCTCTAGCTCAAATATTTTCCTCAATAATGTTTGATTTTGTCACTACTAGTAAAAGTATTTCCAAGCTATTTGTGCAATCTACTTATAAGCTTCTTCAGAAGTGCAGGAGTAATGATGGGCATCCACAATGTAGGGTATTCATAACGTCCCTGAGCTACTTACAAACTGCATGCACGAGCTACTTACAAACTAATTATTTGATTGCAAGTTTCTTTAGGACACTGTAAGAGTAATAATGGACATCCACAATGTAGTGTACTCATAACAATCGGTTAGAATTCAAATTTTAATAAGTTATTCTTGGTTTATGTTATATGTGTCAGTCTCTTTGTGTATCTATGTGTGTAAGAGAAAGGGCACGTTTCTTGCTTATGCGTAGATCAGATCAAATGATTTTATGGCTGTTTACAAGCTTGGTTTTAGTTTTATGATCTTATTTTTTTTACACGTGGAAAATTTACTTTTACACATAAGAAATCTAAAAAAGACACTTTCTTAATTTCGACATTGTATGGCCATAAAGGCCTATTCCCTCTGCGTGGATCATCAAGGTTCCTAGTAGGGGGATTTTCTCAGAGTATAGCTACAACTACACCATTAAGTCCCCGTAAACGGCGCAAAAAAATTTATCACACCCAACTCTAAAAGAATAAGAGGTTGCTGCAAATATAATCCAGTCTAAAAGTCCAGAATCGAATCCCACAGAGAACTAAGGTTTAACTACAACTGTTCACTATCACTAAGAAGATAAGTTTGAACAGTTCCTAAGTTATAAATATTAATATTCTTATGCCTAACTAATTAGCTAACAAATTAAAATAGTAAATTAACAACTAAAGATACTAAGGGTTGGAGACAAGATTAAGGAGGTCTAGTGTTATGATTTCCCCATGTTGGAATCCTTACCTCCATGTCTCCTATAATTTCACCTAATTATTCTCTACTGATCATGATTACTTCAGGTGTCGTAATTCTCTCCCGAGCAACTACAACAATTTACAAGACATATTCTCCCGAACTAAGCTAGCTGGCACTAATTAACCGCAAGATCGCGCCAAGGTTTCGTTATTCCTAATCCACCTTTAATACCTAAGTATTATTTCCTCACATACGTTAGTAGTGATGTTGTTCAACAACTACCTAAATATGTACCCTTTTCCAAGCAATACATACTAAATAGGAACAATAAATTGAGAGCTCTTCAATCAACTGAAATAAGCACGTAGTTAAACAAGTAGAAATTCAAAGGCTCAATTATATAAAACGTAACAATAATTCTGATTATAGGATATAATTGTGTATTTTAGTCGCTTATTACACTCTAATTTACTGCACTTTAATTGAGTTTGAGCTTTAATAGTTAGTATTTTGCACTAACTGTGTGTTTTATGCCTTGTAGGAGTGATTCCGAGCTATATAGATGTTATAGAATGAATTAAAGTGATTTGGAGCTTTGAAGTCTGAGAAAAATCCCAAGGAATTAAGCCGGGATCGTGTTCAAGGGTCAAATTTGATAGTTAAGAATAAACAAAGACTCGAGTAGGCATATTGCACACTGTCTAGTAAAATAGACATAACTCTTTGATCTGAACTCCATTTGGGATATACAATATATGGTTGGAAATCTAACTCAAAGGGATAAAAGTTTCATGTTTTACGTTTTAAGAAATTCCAAACGGAACAGGATGAACAACGCGGTCGAAATCGCGACCGCGGACTGAGGCAATGCACTGTGAAAGTACCGAGCCCGAACCGCGACCTGCAAATTTTCTTTTTACGCGTTGGAGAAGGTATAATTGTTTGGGACTGACCCTACTTGGTATATATACATGGAAAAATGGTATTTTGGAGAGGTTTGATAGATTTGAGACACAGATTCGACCTAAGGAAGCAGAGACACAATAGGAGCAAGGCGGGGAATTCTTCTACGAGTTTTTCCTTCCTCATCCTATTTTTCATTGTTGGTTATGACTTTTAGTATTGTAGTTTTATATACTATTATGAATAACTGACTTGTTATCTTGGATTTTGATGGAACCTTTTGTAGGATAAATTCTTGTTATGTTTTTATATAATTGAGCCATTGGATTTGTCTACTTGTACAACTACGTGTTTATTGTTGTTGATTGAATGGCCATCGATTGACTCTGCCTATTTATTATGTGTTGCTTGATAAAGGATACATATTTAGGTGATTTTTGAACAACGTCACTCCTAACGTATGTGAGAAATCAATACAACGGGTTTAAAGGTAGGTTTAGAAATAACAAAGCCTTGGCGTGGTCATAATGAGCGGTTAGATAAAGCCAACTAGCGTAGTTCGAGAGAATATGTCTAGTAAATTGTTGTAGTTTCTTGAGAGAGAATTACGACACCTAAAGTGCTCACGATCAGTAGAGAATACATAGGCGAAATTGTAGGGAACATAACAGGAAGGATTCCGACAATTGGGAAAATCATAACTCTAGACCTCCTAAATTTAATCTCCAACCCTTAGTATCTTTAGTTGTTAATTTACTGCTTTAGTTTTAGTTAATTAGTTGGATATAAGAATCATAATCTTTATAACTTTGAAATTTATTCGAGCTTGTATTCTTAGCGATATTAAACCATTATGGTGAAACCTTAGTTCTATGTGGGATTCGACTCCGGACTTTTGGACCAGATTATATTTGCAGCGACTACTTATCCTTTTTAGGACTAGAGTTGGGCGTGATCAAATTTCGGCGCCGTTGACGGTGAACTAACGGTGTAGTTGTAGTTGTATATATTTCTAGGTTTCAAGTTTGAAATTTTATTTTATTTTTTTAAAAATTATAATTGTGGGTTTGAGAAACATGACATCTTGGAATTATGGGAATTTAGGTGTAGATAATTTTACTATTGTTCCTCGTTATGCATATTGTGGAGGAAACCACCTAGGGAAAAATTATCAAAATATTCATGAGAGCGAGTTATGTGCACCAACTCAATCTTATGTGTGGAATGTGTGTGATATGCGTGGTGGTCATGATGGTCACTTTCATGGTTGTGCTTATATTTCTTATCTTCCCCCAACCCTTACTTTGATAGTTCTTCTTTTTCTTGTGAAGTTAATAGGAACAAAGAACCCAGGGATGCAAACCTAAAGGAGATCAAGGATATGTTAAAGTGCCTTCTGGAACAAAACAATGAGAAACACTTGCAGATAGAAAGGCAAGAGGCAACGTTTCACAGGTTAGAGGCTCAATTGAGTCAAGTGGTTGGATTTGTTAATGTTCAACAAGCCAATATTGGGTATAGTAGCCAAGAAGAACGTGAATTTGAGGTGTTAATTGAGGAGGTCAGTGTAGAACATCAATAACCTAGCAAACTACTTTTTGAGGAAGTCAATTGTGAAAAAGTGAGACTAGAGCCAGCCAAAGACTTTGAGGATATAAATTTTGTTGACTCTAGTATCATTGATGTTGAGGATATTGAAAGTCCCAAAGTTCATGTGTTTGAGCGCATTGGTCCTCACTCAAAACATTTTTTCACATTGGGCTTGGATGATGATATGGAAATAGAGTCATCAGAGTAGATTGAGGTGTCAAGGAATGAGGAACAAGATGCCTACATTCTGGAATTTTTCTTTCCAGAAAGACAAGACTACATACCTCATCTAAAAGCCAAGAAGTGTAAAATAATACAATGGTTGCTTGGGCCAAATAGATTTGTTGCAACACCTCTGGAGCATAACCGAAAACATGAATCCAAATTGGGGGTTCAATTCATAATCTCGCGGTGGAGGAAAAAAGTGATTCGCGTCGTGCCGCGACGTTAAATCAAGCGCTTGTTGGGAGGCAACCCAGCTTTACTGCTTTATTTTATTTTCTTGTTTTTTTCTAATTGTATTATTTTTGTAGTGTCAATTTTTCATTTTTTTAGGAGCATGGAACACAAAGCCATTGGAAGGATGCAACAACAAACCAAATAGTTGGAACAAAGTGTGAGGTACCCGCTAGAAAGACAAGGCCTGGGAGAAGTTTGAGTACCCCATGAGATGCTAGTGCTTCGGCCTTTGGCCTACTAGGGAGTTTATTTTACCCTCTTGTATGTATGGGTGTGCATTGGGGACAATGCACAATTTTAAGTGTGGGGTGAGGAGATTGCCTGGCTGATTTTGTATGCTATTTTAGTTGGGTTAGTTTAATTGAATATTTTTTTTAATAGAAAATATTGGACTTTTCCCGACGATGGATCTATTAAACAATTTTCTTGAGGGATTTAATTCTAAAGAAAAAAAAAACAAATAGATTTTCTTTTGTAGGTAGTGTAGTAATTCCCCCTTGGTTTTTCTTTGTGCCGCGATTCTTTTCCAAGGGTTTTGTTTGAACCAGGTGTAGTTAGTTTTTTTTAGGAATATGAGCCATTGTGTTGTGTTTTGAATTAAAGCAAAATATCTTGACTTTGTTATGCCTTGAGAATAGTGAGTACTTTAGTTGTGACACTTAGGCTCATTTTTTGACTATTGTATAAGTACCTTAAATTGTATAAACTTAACTTTGCTTAACTGCTTTGACTAGAGTGTCTTGATGAAACCAATCATGAATGAGTTATGTGCCATGTGTGTGTGGGGTTTGAGTGTTATCCTATGCATTGCATTTGATGTTTAGAACTTGCCCCGTGTGTTTGCAAAGCGAAATAATAGTTTTGTTTAGTCTTGGAAGCGATATAGGCATTTCTTTGTTGATCCAGATATGTATATTGTACCCACCTAATTGTTATGTATCGTAGTTAACCCCTTTAAGCCTGTAATCCTGTTTCTTTGGCAACCACATTACAAGCCTTACCCATTTGTTTTAATTAACTATCTATTTGAACCTTTTAACCTCTCATGAGCACTTGAATTGTTATGAACTGTGTAAAAGTTAAAGTGTGGGGTGGTTGGTTTGGATTTTTAGTGGAACTAATGAAATAAGGAGAAAGGTGCACTGTTTTGAAAAAGTAAGAGTCACTTGAGTTTTTAAAAAAAAAGAGAAAGAAAAGGAAAAATAGTTGTATTGTTGTGAAAAAAAATACATTCCTTGATAAGTGGTGACTCTTGATGTAATTGTGCTTAAAGAAGTATGGGGTAATAACATTGATGTGAAGGTGGAGTTTGGTTAGACATAAGTATGGGGTTTGAATGTAAAGTATATGTATTAAAGTTCTTAGGGAGGTGTAGTCACTCTTATATTTAAATATATCCTACTCGTCCCGCATCCTACATTACAACCGAATAAAGTCTTACTTGATCCTAGGCTGAATGAGCTCGATTAGTAGAGTAGTACAATACGGGCAAGTTTATGGTGCATATTTTGTGGCATATGAATGTTATTTCTGAGAGTGAGTGAATTATTTCTATCTTGAGTTCCTAAGTGTTCTAAATGTTATTGTGTGGAACTACTCTCCTTTGTTGTGTGAGGGAACTTGATTCATGAAGGAAAGGTAATGTTCGTGACCTCTATGTTAGAGTAAGTGGGTGAGTTGTGAATAATGCGTGGTACTTGTGAGTCAAATCTTGAGGTGAAGATGTTACTATATTGGTAAAAAATAGACTTCACAGGTGTGATATTTCTAATCACAGGAAATCTATGTGGAGCAATAGAAACATGACACCTGGTCAGAAATTTACAAAGAGGTACAGGACAAAGAGGAACGGAATAACATACCCACGAGACAATTAGATGCGGAAGCCCCAGACTAATTGATGAGTTGAAGAGACACAGTCAGAATGAACCAAGGAAGAATAAAGGGCAGATTAAAAGATCTTCAATCAATGAGTTAAACGTTACATAATCTTCACGCAACAGTTACGATTACCTATTGTAACATTACATTAATGATATTATTAGTCATTAATGCTCAATCATTAAGAAGAGTAGACATTATATTAAGAAATTCCCTATAAAAGAGTAAAATCTCACTTGTATGGACACGTTTGAACCACTACTGAAATATACTTACTTTTACACGTTCATATTGATTTCGTATTACAAGTTTAATTATTATCATTAGTTAATTTCCTTGGTTATCAGAAGCCCGCGTACTTCTTAAAATAGCTTTAGCAGAGAATCTAATTCTTTGGTTAAACAAATTGGTTTCGTTACCGGGAATCTGATAATCTTTGTTTTTTCTCAAACAATCTTTCTCGAATCATGTCAAATACCAACGACAATAACCAACAAGCAACTGGAACTCCAGTTCCATCGCCTCAAGGATCCCCACGAAGTTCAAGGGACAACTCCCTAGAAAGATCTACAACTCACAACAATGATTAAATTGGAAATGAGGTAACAGGAGAACAAGACCTTGTGAAGCAGATAGTTGGTGAATATGTGAGTGAAGCTCTTCAAGATTTCATGAGAGGGATACCGGCTGTATCACCTACGCCTCCTCCAAACAACACTGCAACCATAGAAAATCCACAATCCGGACTAGAAAACTCAGGAAGTAGATGCACTCCAAATGAATCTCTTGAAGGAAGACCAGGTATGTCTAATAATTCAGATTTACAATCTTTAATACTAACCTTGCACAAACAGGTGAAGGAACAAAATGATCGTATCGAACGAATTCCTAGAGTACCACTTTTCATCAAGGGTATCGATATTGATAGATATCCCCAACAACCCTGGGAGACGAGTGCAGCACCTTTGCCGATTCCCAAGAAATTCAAAATGCCCGACATACCAAAGTACGATGGGGAAACCGATCCACGTGATCACGTCACTACTTTCACTACAGGAGTAAAAGGCAATGACTTTACTAAGAAAGAAATTGAATCCGTTTTGGTCAAAAAGTTTGGAGAAACTCTCACCAAAGGAGTGTTAACATGGTATTCTCTCTTACCCGAAAATTCTATTGATTCTTTTGCTGAGCTTGCAGATTCGTTTATAAAAGCATATTCCGGTGCGAAAAAAGTAGAAAAGAGAATGGAAGACATATTCAAAATAAAACAGGGAGACACGGAGTTGCTACGAGAATTCATAGACATGTTTCAACGTGAAAGGATGCTGTTACCAAGAGTGCATGACAATTGGGAAACTATGACATTTGTAAGTAATTTGAATCATAAAAGTTCTGAAGCCATGAGGAGACTCAAAGAAATATTGAGGGAGTTCCCAGCTACGACATGGAACGACGTTTATAACAGGTACAACAAGTTACGAATAGAAGAGAATTCCATTTCACAATCAAAAGCAGAAAGCATGACCAGTTCTAGACGCTCCGAATCAGAAAGGAGAACTGGTAAAATTAGGTACGATCCGTACATGTGACCTTCGGGATGAGAGGCTCGTTCCAATTTGAAAACACACAGACCGTCAAATAGAGATTCGAGCTCATCATCATCAAGATCCAGAAATGATCGAGACGAGCGAAATAGAGGTAATGTAAGAATTGGAGACTACAATTTCAATGTAAGTACTTCCAAATTAATTACAGTATTAAGAAATATGGGTGATAAAGTTCGATGGGCCAAAGAAATGAGATCAAATCCAAAAAGAAGGAACCCATACTTCTGGTACGAATTTCACAACGATCATGGGCACAGAACATCAGACTGTAGGTTATTGCAAGGTGAGGTAGAACATTTATTAAAACAATTCTATCTAATAGAATTGTTTAGTAAAAAAGGTAAACAAGCATATATGAAGAACAAGCATGAGCCCCCAAAACCACCATCTCCAAAGAGAACAGTAAATGTGATAAACGGAGGAGAGGAGGTGAATGACGTAACTTATACTTCAGCAAAAAAGGTGACCAAATTCATAGTGACCCACGGGAAACGAACTCGTGAGATGTTGGAGGCTAATAGCATCTCATTCGACGATGCAGATGCTGAGGGATTATTGCTCCCACACAACGATGCACTGGTAATATCTCTACTTATACATGACACTAACGTGAAGAGAGTACTGATTGATCCAGGTAGCTCGGTAAATATCATTTTGCTGAGGGTTGTGGAAGAAATGTTAATGAGGTACTGTGTAATTCCAAGAGCACGTTCCTTATCCGGGTTTGACAACTCTACTGTAATAACGAAAGGAGAAATCAAGCTTAGTACCTATGCAGAAGGTGTTGTCAAGGAAACGAAATTCTGAGTCATTGATACTGATATAGCTTATAACGTAATCATGGGGAGACCATGGATCCATGATATGGATGCAGTACCATCTACTCTACATCAGGTAATCAAATTTCCTTCCAAATGGGGAATTCAACAGATTCGAGGTGATCAGTAGACTTCAAGAAACATCAACTAAGTGATACATTCCAATAAAAAAGAAATAATGGAAGAATCAAAAGGCAAGGGAACAACTCAAACAGACACGAAAGAAAATGATAAAGACACGGTGAATCAATTCACCACGGATGTCGCATCAAGACACACGGACATGGATTCCAGACCTAATGTTATTCAAGAACCAGAAGAGAATGAAATTATCAAGACAACTACTGAGGAGCTCGAAGCTGTTCCACTGTTCGACCATAAGCCTGAGCAAAAATTCCATATAGGCGCAAGGCTAAGACCAACCAGAAGAGGTAAGCTAATTGAATATTAAAAAGCTAACGCAGATTGTTTTGCTTGGTCCCATTCAGATATGACAGGAATACCCCTAGAAGAGATGACTCATAAATTAAATGAAGACCCATCCTTCGTACCTGTCAAGCAAAAGAAAAGAAAGAAAGGATCATTCAAGAATCAAGTGATCGATCAAGAGGTACAAAAACTCTTGAAAATCGTTTCAATACATGAGGTAAAATATCCTAATTGGTTAGCTAATACCGTAGTGGTACCTAAAAAGAATGGTAAATGGAGAGTATGCGTAGATTACACGGATTTGAATAAAGCATGCCCAAAAGATTCATTTCCATTACCGCACATAGATCAAATGATTGATGCCTTTGTAGGTCATGAATTATTAAGCTTTCTAGATGCGTATTCTGGTTACAATCAAATAAAAATGGACCCCTCAGACGAGGAAAAAAATATCTTTATTACGAACAAGGGGACTTACTGTTACAAAGTCATGCCTTTTGGCTTGAAAAATGCTGGAGCCACGTATCAAAGGCTAGTGACCAAGATGTTCCAGGAACATCTGGGGAAAACAATGGAGGTATATATTGATGACATGTTGGTGAAGTCGACACAGGCAAAAGGTCATTCCCAACATCTATCAACTACTTTCGAGATACTCCGTAGGTATAACATGAAATTAAATCTAGAAAAATGCGCCTTTGGCGTTGAATCAGGTAATTTTTTGGGTTTTCTCATATCAAATAGAGACATTGAAGTAAATACTGCTCAAATTAAAGCTATTGAAGAAATTCCTGACATATTCATGAGCAAAAATAAAGTTCAAAGATTAACAGGTAGGATTGCAGCTTTAGGAAGATTCATCTCCAGGTCTTCAGAGAAGAGTTTTAAATTCTTCTCAGTACTAAAGAAGCAGAATCAATTCGAATGGACTGAAGAATGTCAATATGCTCTTAAAGATGTGAAGGCCTACCTATCAAATCCCCCACTGCTGTCTAAACCAAAGGAAGGGGAAAAGTTATACGTTTATCTCGCTGTTGCATAAATTACCGTAAGTGCAGTCTTGGTAAGAGAGGACAAAGGTAAGCAATCTCCTATCTACTATGTAAGTAAGTCCTTACTAGATGCTGAAACTAGATATCCTCATCCAGAAAAATTAGCCTTGGCTCTAATCATGGCAGCTAGAAAACTAAGACCGTATTTTCAGTGTCATCCAATTACTGTTGTAACTTCATATCCTCTGAAAAATATTTTGCATAAGCAAGAACTATCAACTAGATTTGCTGAATGGGCAATAGAACTAAGAGAACATGATATAGTCTATCAACCTAAGACTGCAATAAAGTCTCAGGTTTTGGCCGATTTTGTCGCTAATTTTACTACTACCATAATTCCTGAAGTAGAAAAAGAATTGCAAATCTTCACCGGAGCTAATTTAGGAATATTGACACTATTCACTGACGGTTCTTCCAATGTTAAAGGAGCTGACTTGAGGATTGTTTTAATACCACCTTCGGGTGAAATGATAAGGCAAGCTATTAAATGTTACTTATCACTATCAATGAAGCAGAGTACGAAGCTGTCATTGCAAGACTTGAATTAGCAGGAGAACTCTCAATTGAACAGATCGTGATAAAAAATGACTCTCAACTAGTTTTAAACCATATGCAGGGGAATTACTGCTAGAGAGACTCGAATGCAACAATATCTGAAAAAGGCACGAGACCTGGTGAGGCAATTCCAGTCATGGCAGATTATGCAAGTACCCAGGGAGGAAAACGCAGAAGCAGATGCATTAGCTAATCTTGTAGCAGTTACCGATGTAACGAATAAAGACAATGCTATTGTGATACACTTATTTCATTCAGCAATCGACCAGCAGGACAAAAATGAGGTAACATTTAATAGTTTAACTTGGGATTAGAGAAACAAAATTGTAAATATTTGCAGAATGGTACCGTGCCTGAAGATAAAAAAGAAGCTCAAGAACTTCGTCGAAAAGCTGCACGGTACTGCCTAGTTTGCGACACTCTATATCGCAAAATGTTTGGAGGTCCCCTAGCAAGGTGCCTTGGACCTAATCAAACTGAGTACGTGATGAAAGAGGTACACGAAGGACATTGTGGAAACCACGCAAGAGCAAGGTCTTTAATCAAAATCCTAATCAGAGTAGGGTATTATTGGCCTAAAATGGAAGAAGACACTAAGAATTTCGTAGCTAAATGCGATAAATGCCAACGATATGCTAACAATATGCATCGACCAGCAGAATTAATCCACCCGGTTGTGTCACCTTGGCCGTTTATGAAATGGGGAATGGATATAGTAGCACCTCTACCCCCAGCCAAAGGAAATGTATGATTTTTACTTGTATTAACAGATTATTTCTCAAAATGGGTGGAGGCAGATGCTTTTAAACAGGTGTGAGAAAAAGAAGTGAAAAGCTTCATATGGCAAAACATCATATGCCGTTTTGGTGTACCAAAGGAAATCGTATGTGACAATGGCCCACAATTCACAGGCTCACAAATCATAGTATTCTTCAAAGCTGGCAAATCAAACGAATCACTTCTTCACCATATCATCCCGTGGCTAGTGGGCAAGCTGAGTCAACAAATAAAATCATTGTCAACAATTCGTAGAAACGGTTGGAAAAAGCTAAGGGAAATTGGCCTGAAGAGCTACCGACAGTATTATGGGCTTATAGAACTACTGCAAAGACAGTTATAGGAGAAACCCCATTCGCGCTTGTTTACGATTCAGAAGCTTTAATACCGGTGGAAATTGGTGAACCAAGCATGAGATTCACAACAACAACAGAAGAAACAAAGAACAACGAGTTGAGGACAAATCTGGATTTACTCGAGCAGAGGAGTGAAGCTGCCTTAATACGTATGACAGCTCAAAAACAAATCATAGAGCGATATTACAACAGAAAAGCTCACCTAAGATATTTTAAAATTGGGGACTTTGTCCTTAAAAAAGTATTTCAATCAACAAAGGAGGTTGGTGTAGGAAAACTAAATCCAAATTGGGAAGGACCCTACAAAGTCCATGGTATTGTTGGCAAAGGCGCTTATGAGCTGGAAACCATGGATGACAGAATTTTACCAACAAATTGGAATGATGTTCACTTGAAGAGATATTACTTCTAAGGAAAAGGAATACCCACTGTCAGGTATCATTACGTTCAATTTCTTTTTAGTACAGTTAAAATTTTACTAACCATTTGAGATTATAGGCAAAAAGCTAACCCATAACCAGATGATGATATTAGACCTGCATAGACACAAGGAAGTAACTGAATTCCCGGTCTAGGGTTACAACTTTCTGATGGGCGTTTCAAAGGGTTAAGCAGTCATCATCTAAACTATATATCTTTGAGTCCCGTATGTTTTTCCTTTTCAGGAAAAGGACCACAAGAAAGGAATAGTCAAGTGCTCGAGATTTCATTCTCCAAAGCTCAAACACTTGGAGGACTATACAAATGGAAGGCAAAGAAGACTATCAAAAAAGTCAAAGCTCAAGCCTGAAGATCCATTTTCCAAATAAGTCAAACGTTATGAGCAAAATCAAAGAGCCAAAGACAAAAACACAAAGCCTGATACAGAATCCTACAAAGAACATACTCGTGAATGTAAACGAATGTTTAGGTCAAAGGAAGAATTTAGTTACGGGTAGAAATTCATACCCTCGTGTTTATTCAAAATCTGTTGTAAACGAAAACAGTTATGAAAGAGTTATAGACGATACTCAAACATATGTAAAATGTTACGAAAATTCGAATAATATAAAGACTTTTGTCAAAACAATATTCAGAAGAAACATATGAATTCCTATCTCTCTGTTGTATGTTTATACCATTATGAAGTTGAGACGTCTTCTTCATTAAGTGTTGTTCATAAAGGGGTCCTCTTTTATAAATCGTGCTTATTTAAAAAACACACGAAATACCGAAGCATTTTTAATGCAAAATTAAATACTAAGGGGTAAAACAAAAACCCGAACGGAAAGCATGCAAACACTTAAGAGTAAAACGAAAACTCGGAAAAACATAAGTCATGATAAGAAATGTAAATATTAATATTATGGTAAAAACTAAGTATTAACTTAGTATAAACCAAAGTTGTTTATACAAAGTTGCAACTAAGTTGTCATTGGGGACTTACTAGAACCAAACTTCACTCCCAAATGGGACCAGGGGTAACCACTAATTGTTCCAAAAGAAAAAAAAAGAGGGTTTGATAAACACTTTCACTAGACACTTGGGGGATTATCTTTACAGCAGGAGGAGCGGCTTGAGATGGTGAGGCTTGGGAGAAGCTTCATCAGGCACGATATCATCACCTGTTAGGACTTCAACTTCAGGTGATGAATTTTTTTGACTTTGCCGAGACTTTTCAATCGTCTCCTTGGTTTTGGCAATTTCAGCTTCTAAGTCAAAATTTTCTTGGCCCATTTCCGTCAATGTGTCAAGCGGGGAATTCAAATAAGCCCAACTCATGTCAACAACTACCTTGTCTTCATGAGCCTCGTAATATTTCTCCCATTGTTCAATATCGGCTCTCAACTCATCTGTTTCAACCACAACAACATCATAAGAAGCCTGCAAAGGGGCAAGAGATCTTTCCAGAAATTGAATTTGTTTGAAGATTCACGGAGGTCTTCTTGAGTCTAAGTAAGTGATTCCACAAATTCACCAGCATAAGCCTCCTTCTAGTCTAACAAAGCCTTCAAGCTTCTTATCTCTTCAATAGCATGGGAAAGCTACTCTGCAAAGGAAGACTCCAGGATGTTTTTATCCTTGCCTGCTTGACTTGATGAAGCCTTCTCGATGGCCAATTCCGCTGCAATTATTCTGATCTGCTGCTCCAAGGTACACTTCTCCTCCTCTACTGCCTCCATATCAAGCTGAAGACTCTCGAACTGCTCCCTCTAGTTATCAGCCTCGGTATGATAGTCATTTGCTAATTGCTCCGTATGAATGATCCTTTTCATTAATTCTGTATCAATAAGATTAATCTGCACAAAAAGAGAAGTTAGATACGATAAAGGATATAAAAAAAGAAGGGGGAATGATATAAAGTCTACCTTTAGGGACGAGTGTACAATCTCGTTCATCCAAGTTAAGGAGCTATGACTTTCCAACTTAGACTTCTTAATCGGGACTATCAGGGGCTTCAACCACACATTCGCCTAGCCTGATTTCTTTAAGAGGCTACTTCCCGCAGGAACCTCTATCATTATTTGCTTCATCACCCCACTACTGGAAGATCCTACTTCGACAATAGAAGGCACGAAAGTAGGGGTAGATGAAGGAGCCACTGATGGAATAGGCGGGGGAGAAAAAAATAGTAATAGGAGCAGTAGACGAAAGTTCCACTAGAGCTGACGGAGGAAAAATAGCAAGAGGTGCCTCCTCTAAAACTGTGCCAAAGCCTTGGTGGAACAACTGTTCAATTGATTCATTATCAGGGGGAGGAGTTACATCTTCAGGAGCGGAATGCTTTGACTCAGGCACAGAAGGTGGATCAGTAACTGAAACAGATTCATCATTAGACACGACCTTTCTTTTCCGTGACCTCCGAATCAGCGAACCTTCCTCTCGTTCTTCCTCATCCTCCAAGGTCTGAGACTCACTTTCTTTCCTTATTGATGAATAGGAGTTAACAATGATTTCTTGGGCCTTGGCCAAATAAAGTTTCGAAGCAGATACAACAGCAACAAAGACCCCATGTAAGGACCTGACCGGTCATTTTGAGATCCAGCGCGTCGTTCAACAGTTGGGAGTCACGAACAGCTTCATTTCAGGTATATTGACTTGTGCATATGATCGGAATTGAAATTCAGGAAGATCGGAGTTGAATTTAAAGGAAAATTCTCATTTCAGAAGTCTTAAGTTGAAGAAATCGAGTAAGGTTGGGATTTTGAGTAAACGACCTCGGAATCAGGATACGAAGGTTCCAGCAGGTTCGTATGATGATTTTGGACTTAGGCGTATGTCCGGAACGGGTTTTGGATAACCCGGGAGTAGTTCAACATATATTGTGGAAAGTCAATATTTTAAGGAAATTTCCTAAGTTTGACTTGAAGTACATCTCAATGATATTGATGTCCGTTTGAGATTCTGAGTCTGGGAATGGCTCCGTATGGTGATTCTGGAGTTGGGAGCGCGATCGGAAGTGAATTCGGATATCCGGAAGTCAATTTAAGGTCATTTGGCTAAAGATAGAAAACTGAAGGTTTTTGAAGAATTCGACCGGAAATGAAAATTTTGATAGAAATGCGATTTCGGAAGTTAGAGCAGGTTCGTAATGTCGAATATGACTTTTCTACAAAATTTGAGGTCAATCAGACGTGGTTTGATAGGTTTCGGCATCAAATGTGGAAGTTAGAAATTTCAAAGTTCATAAAACTGAATTTTAGTGCGATTCATGATTTCGGCATTGTTTGATGTGATTAGGGGCCTTGAGCAAGTTCGTGGTATGTTAAGGGACTGAGTCGGGTGTTTGGACGGGGTCCCGGGGGCCTCGAGTGTGTTTCGGGGTGGTTTCAGGGCAGTTCGGAGTATATTGTTGTTGTTGTTTTCTGGTGTTCTGGTAATGTTATGCAATCACAGCCTTATCTATGCGATCGCGGAGAGGAAATTGAGGGGCATGGTTTTTGGCCTATGCGATCGCGGGTGATGGTGTGCGATCGCGGAGAAGGGCTGGGCAGGCTAGTGCGATCGCAAGGAGGAAGGTGCGATCGCGGAGAAGGAATGTTGGTGGGAGCTGGGAATGGCTTGTGCGATCGCGGGTATGCTTGTGCGATCGCAGAGAAGTGATCTGCGTGGCCTGTGCGATCGCAGACGACTTCATGAGATCGCATAGAAGGGCAGAACTGGGCAGTGTTGATTAAAACGGGATTTTGGCATTTCTCTCTCATTTTTCAAAGCCATGGGCGATTTTTGGAGAGCTTCAAGAGAGGATTTTCGTCATCTATGTTAAGGTAAGTTACTCCTACTCATTTCAAGTTAGATACAAGATTATTACATGAATTAGAATATGAAAATTAGGGAAAATTAGAGGAAAATTTTGAAGAAACCTAGGATTTGGAAATTTAGATTTTAGCCACGAATTGAGCATGAATAATTGAGTAAAATGTGTAATTGAATTAGTAAAGCTTCGGGTAGAGATTTTCTTCAAGAAATTTCGAGGTCCGGGCACGTGGGCCCGAGGGCATTTTGGTCATTTCATTGAGCCGGGCTGAGGAACTTTGTAATTTGAATTGGTTATGATCTATTGAGTATATTTTCATTGAATTATCGTTATTTGGATAGTTTGGGAGCGTGCGCATCCATTTTTAGTCGTCGTAGAGGCTTGGAAGCCGGTGATGAATCTTCGGAGCGAGGTGAGTCTCCTTTCTAACCTCGAAAGAGGGAAATTATCCCTCTAGGTAACCTTGTTTTCTATGTGATCTTGTTTGGGGGCTACGTATGCACCGAGTGACGAGAGCCCGTACGTAGTGGCTATTACTGCTTCGTCCGGGTAGTTAGGACCCAACATGCTCATTGTATTCCCCTTTTGTAGCATAGATAGGACTTGTATACTTGTGTGATTGGTATTGTTGTCTTTGAACATTGTGATACTTGGCTTGATTTAAGTGTGATAAGAGAATCATGGCAGAGTGATGATTGATTATATTATGGGATCGGGCCGTACGCCACAGCGAGATTGAGACTACCAGGGTGGGAGCGGGCCGTACGCCACGGCGGATACCAAACTTGTTTGATTTGAGATTGTTATTTGATGCCGGATATTGATGTACTTGATTATTTGTTTACTTTCCTACAGTTTTCCTTACATCCTGCTTACTTTATTATTGTTGGACCTTAGTGAGTATTGAGTCGACCTCTCGTCACTACTTCTTCAAGATTAGACGGGATACTCACTGGGTACATATATGTATATGTACTCATACTACACTTTCTGTGCATTTTTTTGCACAGGTACCTTTATAGTACAATGATTGACTTGGAAGACTTATACATGCTGCATTCATCTGGGAGCGTTCCACAGCTGTCGTAGTCTCCCTTCTGTGTACTTACATTTTATATTTATTGCTTTTGTCCAAATTTGTTTTCGGACAAGCGTTGTATAATTGTATAAATCCTTAGAAATTGCTCATGGACTTGTGTCACCGGGTTCTGGGGATGTCTTGGTATTTCTTTTCTGTACTAAGTTGGTTTTCTTGCCATATTTAAATTATGGAATTTATGTATTTAATAATGAAAATGCAAGAAGAGGCTTCGATTCTAAAATGTTAAGAAGGAAAGTGTTCCAACTGATTAAGGGATCGGCTTGCCTGACAGTGGTGTCCGGCGCCATCACAACCCTATAGATTTTGGATCGTGTCAACATGGTATCAGAGCTCTAGGTTCCTGTAGGTTTCACGAGTCATGAGCAAGTCTAGTAGAGTCTTGCGGATTGGTACGGAGATGTCTATACTTATCTTCGAGAGGCTACAGGGTTGTTAGGAGTACTTCCCTTCTTGATTCCTCATCATGCAATTTGATTCCTTTAACGCTTATGCCTATGCTTCTTCCGACTCAATCTTATACTTCATAAAGCGCTTCCTATAATCGAGAGTTTGAGGAATTGTAATGGGTCCACAGATACGGTGCGTGATGTTCTTCATACATAGTCGAATGGACTGTTGTTATCGCCCTGCAGAAGAATATGATGTTATTTCAGCTTAGTAGTTGTGTTTCTGAGAGCCTTGAGGCTATGCTCGGATAGTGATGATATTTCGATTGGATATCGCGCGATGTTGATATGGCGGTAGATTGCTTGCCCATGTGTTGGGGGTGATGAATGTCTTGAAGGGAGGTCTTCTTAGAGTGTGGTTTCGAGATTTCAGTATTTTTAGTTCCGGTAGAGGAAAGGCATTTGGATTATGAATGGTCCGGTTTGGGTTGATAAAGTATCGAGGCTGGGTGTCATTGGGAAAGGTGGAATATTCACCTGTGGTGTGGTATCGCTGTTTGATCGAATAGAATATGTTAAATTCGCCGGTGTTATAACTCTTAGGTCGCATGGGGTTAGAGTGCTGTGAAGCAGTGTTGAGGAAGCGATTGTCAGAGATCGTGGTGTGTAGTAGTTCAGAATTGAACAGTTACTTTAAATGAAGGCGATTCGAGGAAGATGATCTTCGTAAAGATTTAAAGTTGTGATGATATGTTGGTTTAAGAGCTACGGAGGGCAGTATTAAATTGAGGCAGCAGGAGGGCATCATACGATGAAGGACAATACGTGAGAAGTGCTAAGCGGTGGTGACAATTCTAAAAGATCAAGTGTAAGGAAATGAAGTCAGGTAGCACTTACGGGAATGAGTTGGGCAAAGTGGGAGAGCAGCAACTTAGTGAAGAATCAGAAGATGTGGTAGCCCGTTTAGTAGATGTCCAGGAAGAGCGGACGGATTGGTAAGGTTGGTAAATGGATACATGCTTAGGATGGAGGTCTTGATATTGTAGAAAGCGAGAATCATAGTATAATGGTAGGTGTTAGTTGGCTAGTTTCCTCGGGTGGGTTGTCTTCTGTGAGTAGGTTAACAGTTGTAGGGATGGTAAGTTCCGTGCGGAGTCCTAGTGGCTAGTCGGTAGGAGGTAGAATGTGTGAATGGTGTTAGAAAATTCAAATATTTAAGGGAGGCTAACAGGAGAATTCGGAAGAATTGGTGGATTGGTGGGGCAATGTCATGTCATCAAAGGAGAAAAGGATCTCAGCAGGGACTAGAGCGGTGCAAGAAGTAGCTTTGGGATAAGTGGGGGAGTCCCACCACCTGCAGTTGGGTCGTAGGATTGTGCTCTCATGGGATTGCGGATTTGTCGGCGTATCGGCAAGATGTTACGGCTAAGGGAAAAGAGTATATCGGTAAGTGAGCGTGGCATATGGGAAAAATGTGCAAAGTTGGTCCCATTGGACTAGGGCTAGGCTTTGGAAGACTAAGAATTTGTGCTTAAGACATAAGCAAGTTGTAAAGGTAGTGACTCAGTCACGTGCTTCATTGAAAAGCATATTCATGTGCTAGAAGAGCCTTGGGGTTGATTGTATTCGGGGCCAGTCGGAGTGGGTGACTCTCAGTAGTGGTTCTAATGAATTCTAAAGTTAGAGAATGCGGTGTTTAAGGGTTTCAGGCAGCAGTATAATTAAAAATCGAGCTTCTGCGGTATAATCTCTAAGAGGAAGGAAGATGGTTGAAGTGTTCTATGCTATTTCAGCATGCTGGATAGTATCGGAGGAGTGAGGGAAATAGACTCCAGGTTGTAGAAAGATTATCAGGGGGTTGTGAGACGGGTTGCGGAATTTAGGCAGCATGGTCTCGTAAATTCAAAGTCACCCGGGATGAGTGAGGGTTGAGCTGCGATGATTTGAAGGAAGTTACTACTATCTCTGAGGGAATTTCAATGGTTAAAAGAAGATAGATTGGTTAGCCTTGGTTGAAATGGTACATGTACGACAGGGATCAACTCTTTCTCTGTGTTTGAGTATGTGTATGATTTGTGCAGATGTGTGTGGGGCCGTCGACCGTCGTAATAGATTTCGGTTGGAAGCATTCAAGTACTATGGCCTGTCAGGTGTAGGCGGATTCCGAAAGGGTATGGTGGTTCAATCCACTACTTGAGGATTTGCATATATTGTGATGGTGAGAACAACCTTGTGTGTTGTTGTGATTCTTATGATTTGAGGTGAGTAAAAGGTTTCTATGTGTGGTGAAGTGTTTACCCTATTAGTGGTTCATGAGTTATAATGTAATTCCTATGCCATTCCTTATCGGTACGTTGGGTGCAGTGAACAGTATGTAACTGGAAATAAGAATTTGAGATTTGCAGTTCGGTGTTGACAAAGGTGTCAGGAGCTCAGAGGAGCAAGAACCAGGGATTTGAATGTCTAGAATGAACTAAAATTGTCTTCAGTGTCATCTGAGTTTGGTGTTTGGTGAACGAGGCTTTGTATCCTGGTTACGGGCACACTGATTCCATGTTTGTGAAGAATATACTACAAGGGATTTGGGGTACACCTTGGGCTATTGCTATGTATGTCGAGGAGGTTAATGAGCTAAGGAAACGATGCAACCTAAGGATATCTCATACGCTTAGAGAGGGTAATCAATTAGTTGATCACTTGGCTAATATGGCACTGGATTCTGGAGATTTAGAGTGCAATAATTTCTGGGAACTTGATGTACAAGGGAGGAAAATTGTGAATAGTGATAGGTCCCAATGCCCATACTTGAGAGTGAAGGTTGCAAGGAGTTGATGGAGAGGAGGAGAAGGAAGCACAAAGGAGATAGGGGTACTGGACAGCATCCTCGATCCTATGCTCAAGTCCTAAGGGAGGAGAGCATAGGGATCATTTTTTCACTAACATTGTTTGTTCATTTTGCAGGAAACTATACTGTGGTCATGCCCTACCTTTGGGACAATTCCCAGCTGGTGGTACCAGTACTTAGTACTCAATCCATTGGGAGGGACACAAGGGTGGGCACAAGCATGGCAAGGAGGCTGGTGTGGTGCTTACCAAGCTGGGCAGTCCTATATAAACAAGGGTATGAACCTCAATATACTCTAAGTTGTAGCACATCACAACTTGAGCCCAGCACAGCACACAAAGAAAAAAGACAAAGGAATGGAAACGCAAACATAGCAACACTGCCCAGAAATAACAAGGTAGTGTGGTCTACTTGGTGCGTAAGTGAGGTAGCATGGAAAGAAGATAGGACATGTTTCTTAAGCTATCATGCATCCTTAGTATATCAACATGAGGACCATGAAGGGTGGAGTTCAAACGCACGGAGGAATTCATACGTAACTCATCACAAACACAACTTACATGTGAAGTTTAAACAGGGACTAACGCGGCTAATTTCATGGAACGACCGGCCAGGTCGTTACAAGAATCAAGAGTAAAACTATTTGTCTTCGCATTGTTATATCAATAAAATTATTTTTCTTTTAAAAAAAAAACATAGTACCACAGGCGTCGCTCCTAAAGAAGATGAACAATTGTTAACCTCAACTGTTCTCTTCCTCTAATACCAACGTTTTATTTCTGTTTCCTGGATATTTTATTTATATTATTTGAAATTGGTCTATAATGAAGTGATGTGTCACATATTTTTGGCTAGCGTTGACATTTATCTTTATTTTGTATTTTCTTTTCCTTATGGTGTGACAAATTTCTATTATAATAGAAGAAACTTTTGAAAAATTATTAAAAATCAAACTTAAATATGCATGTATTTGTATTTAAGAAACATTATTTCTAAACAAAGGACATAAAATTATTGAAACTTTTTTCAATTCATAGGAAATCTAAAAGCTGATTAATTAAGAAATACATCATCAATTATGTGAATTGCACTTACATTTGAGGCTGGTCTTCGCTATGTCTTTAGCTTTTTCATAAGTTTTAGATTAGATGATAAACGTTTTTTATATTAAGAATTTTAACCAAATTAGTTTTGATGCTTTTCTATATCCTATTTTGTTAAATGGTTTTCAATTTTACATATAATGTTTTATTTAGAAAACGGTGAAGTGTGTGAATAAATTAAATTTGTATTGATGATATTGTGAATTTCGGAGCTATCCATAAGTGAATATTTATATTTGCCTTTTATGTGTGAAAATTGTGTCTCTTTTATCTCGATTAAGTCTATTCAAGAATCATAGTGCTAATTCATTGTTTTTGTCCGTACGAAGTGCGGATAACTTGACTAGTTTATACTATAAACAATCTATTATTTTATTTGTTGAAGTTTCATAAATTTGATATTTTATCCAACAACAAAAAAATCTACTTCTTAGATACTACATAATTAATAATCCCAGAATTTTAAGTAGATTTCTCCGACCTCTTTGTTGGTTCTCCAAATATATTGCTCATTATTTTGTGCTTGAAACGTTTTCACCAAAATATATCATCTAAGAAATATTTATCCTAAAAGTTAATATAATAGTTGCGGTGACCCGATAAATCATCTTATATTTTGAAACTTAATTCTGTGATTCAAAACCTTAAAAATTTTGTTTTAGTCTTCCTCGATTTGTGTGCGCAGTTAGGGCGTCTTTCCGGAAATTTTTATGTTAAAAACTAAGAAAAATATGAAATTTTATCTTAAATCCACTTGGGTTGACTTCGGTTAACGTTTTGAGCAAACGGATCTGGATCCATGTTATGATGGTCTTATTGGGTCCATATCCTGATTTGGGACTTGGACGTATGACCGAAATCGAATTTGGAAGTCCCTAGCCCGAGTTTTCGCATTTTATAGAAATTTGAAAATTTAAGAATTGAATTCGGAAATCCCTAGCCCGAGTTATCGCATTTTACAGAAATTGAAAATTTAAGGCTTAATGAATTGAAATGGTTAACCAATGTTTGACTTTTGGATATCAGGTTCGTACTACAGTTCCGGATTCTAGTATAGGTCCAGTACTATATTTATGACTTGTCAGTCAAATTTTGTGAGAAACTGTCACGACCCGAAATCCCACCTTCAGGCTATGATAGCGGCTAACGTTGCACCCGCTAGACAACCTAACGTGTTAACCGAATTGATTCATTAACAAGTGAACATAATAAACACTGACTAGATAATTATGATAAAAATGCGGAAGCTTAACCAAATCTAAATAAAAATAGCCAATAACGAGGAAATCCCTTTAAGGACAAAATCTAGAAATGGAGTCACAATCTCACGAACCAGTCTAAGATTTAGCTGAAGGAAACAGTTTGAAATAAAATGATATATCTGTCTGGAAGTACAGAGATGACAGAATGAAAGATAGACAGTGACGCCGAGATCTACGAACGCCTGCGGAACTACCTCGATGTCGTCTTAAATGGACTAAAGGATACTCCCTCTAACGATGTCCACCAGGTCCGGCTGCGTAATCTACACGACATAAAGAAGTGCAGGTGTAGCATCAGTACAACCGACTCCATGTACAGAGCAAACGCGAGCCTAACCTCGGCGAAGTAGTGACGAGGCTAGACACGACAACAACAATTTACCTGTACAATTCTATAATATCTCCAAAGAAAATGGCAAGAAATAAGCAGTTAAGCATGGTAATACGGGGACAAGTAATGGGGCAACAAGTGAGAAGAGACTATGAATAACTGAACAAATAATAATGCAAAAGGATCAAGTCAGCAGGACATAATAACTCAAACAAGAATGTACACAGCATCACCCTTCGTGCTTTTACTCTCATCCTTACAATTCAATGCGTAAATGAAAGCAATATAAATAATGGCACGACATCACCCTTCATGCTTTTACTCTCGTCCTCACAATGCAATGTATAAATGAAAGCAATATAAATAATGGCACGGCATCACCCTTCATGCTTTTACTCTCGTCCTCATAATGCAATGTATAAATGAATGAGATGAATACACGGCATCACCCTTCGTGCTTTACACTCTTCCTCACCCAAATCAACAACAAATGACAACTTGGAAAGGAATTTAACAACATGGAATACAATTCAAAACCACCCAGCAAGGGTAGACATCAACCAATATAATAACAATGCCCGGCAAGGGACCCAGCTATAACCAATCTCTTAAGGGTATATAACGTAATGAATTGAGTCCTTGACTGAAATATCATATCACAAGTACTTAACGGATAATCTCAGCAATTCAACAACTTTCCAAAGGAAACTACTTCAGAACACAATAAACATCAGAATAATAATAGGTAATTCACCAAATTAGACTCACGGGCATGCTTGACAAACAATGCATAGGTACTCGTCACCTCACCTATACATTGAACATGATAATACAAGTAGCACATATGACTCAACACATATTCCCTCACTAAAGTTAGGCCAAACACTTACCTCGGCTCCAAAAATGAAAATCAAGCCTCTAGCACTGCTTTTCCTCTCGAATCCAACTACGAAACGATAGTATCTAAGCATAATCGACTCAATAATATTAATAATGACTTTCAATAATTCAATCCCAAAGTCAAATTATACATTTCCTATCATTCCTCCAAAAATACCAAAAATCGACCCCGGGCCCGCTTGGTCCAAACTCGAGGTTCGGACCAAAATCCGATCACCCATTCCCCCGCGAGCCCGAATATACAATTTGGTTTGGAATCCGACCCCGAAACAGGGTTGAATTTCCAAAATTTCCATAAACCCTAACTCTACCCAAAACCCCTAATTTCTACCTTGATTTCATGTTATTAGACCTAAATTCTAGTGATTTATGAAGGAAAAATGGAAGGAATTAGAGTTAGGATCACTTACCCAAGTGGTTATGGAGGAAAACTAGCTTCGAAGTCGTCAATGGGGTTTGAGGAAGAAGAGAATGGTGAAAATATGAAAAATCCCGTAAATGTATTCTGTTTTTGACTTTTTAAATAACTGGATGAATTTACTCTATGTGATCGCGAAGAATGGGCTGCGATCGCATAGAAGGATGACTGCAAAGCTCTGCGATCGCGAAGGTAAGTCTGCGATCGCATAGGACTACTGACCCTCCACCACTCTCACCTCTATGAGATCGCGACCTTACCTATGCGATCGCATAGAGTAATTCCCCAGACACCAGATACAACACTCATTACACAAGAGTTTCGACCTTTTTGCACTCCAATACCTACCCGAAACTCACACGAGCCCTCGGGGCTCTAACCCAAATATGCACACGACTCCAAAATCATCCTACAGACTTATTTGAATAATTAAACCACCAAAATAACATCAAAAATAAAGAATTAAACCCAAAAATGTATAAAAATTCTCGAAACTTCATTAACCTTCAACTTTTCCATTTTCAATCCGAAACACGTCAAATCAAGTTCGTTTTACACCAAATACTCATATAAAACATATTGAACCTGTTCCGGGCTCTGGAACCATAATACGGGCCCGGTAACACAGGTTTCACATCAAAGTTCATTTTTAAAAGTCTTTATTATTTTCAGAAAATAATTTTCTTTAAAAAATCATTTCTCGGACTTGGGACCTCGGAATTTGATTCCGGGCATACGCCCAAGTCCTATATTTTCCCACGGACCCTCCGGGACCGTCAAATCACGGGTCTGGGTCTGTTTACCAAAAATGTTGACCAAAGTCAACTTTAATCAATTAATTATTATAAATTCAACTTTTCATCCAATTTTCACATAAAGGCTTCACGGCTACGCTCCCGGGCTGCGCATGCATATCGAGGTGAGATTAACGGAGGCTTTCAGGGCCTCGAAACACAGATTTAGTTAAATTTACACAGGATGACCTTTTGGGTCATTACAGAAACGGAGTTGGTTTGACCCGATTCGAGCGTCCGGTTGTGAATATAGAAGTTCAAAGTTTTCTAGAGAATTTTATTTGATTTGGTGTTCAATTCGTAATTTTAGGTGTTATTTTGGCGATTTGATCGCGCGAGCAAGTTCGAATGATGTTTTAGGACTTGTGTGAATGTGGACTTAGAATATTGTTGGGGTGCTTCAGTTTTTGTTGCAGGCCTAGGATCTCGCAATTGCGAAGTCAACCATCACATTTGCGACCGTTGTTGGATTCACATTTGCGATCTGCTCATCGCATTTGCAAAGAGTAACTGCGGAGGCTAGAGTTCGCATTTGCGAACAAAACTTCTCATTTGCGAACAAAACTTTGCATTTGCAAAGTGGGAGCTGGGTAGGCAGTGATCGCAAATGCAATCAATGAGTCACATTTGCAGATGGATCAGAGTTTGCATTTGCGAACTATTATTCACATTTGTGAAGAAAGCAGAGGTGTGATGATCTTCGCATTTGCGGGGTTCGCATTTGCGAACCCCAGGTCACAAATGCGACACTAGCAACTAACCAAAATGAGACTTAGACGGGATTTCGGTTCATTCTTCAAATTTTAAAAACCTAGAACCCTAAAGGCGATTTTTCCAAGATTCTTTATTCCCCAAATCATTTCTAAGTGGTTCTAACCTATTTCCTTTCAATCTTTCATTACATTTCACAAGGTTTTAACCTAAAATCTAGTGTTTTCACGGTGGACTTGGGGGGTTTTAGGGTAGAAATTAGGAATTTGGTAAATTGGGGATTTAGACTTCAAATTGAGGTCAGATTACAAAACAAATTACATAACCGGGTAGGGGGTGAATGGGTAATCGGGTTTTGGTCCGAACTTCAGGATTGGACCAAGCGAGCCAGAGGTTAACTTTTGTTGACTTTTTACAAAATGACCTAGATTGAATTCTTTGAAATCGTGGGTAGTTCTTAAGGCTTAATTTGAATCAATTGGTTGGTAATTTTCTAGATTCTATTGGTTCAGAGGTTTGTTTGAAGAGTAAAGTTGTGATTGAGGAGTGAGTGGTCTTTGGAATGAAGTAAGTGTTGTGTCTATCTTGACTTGAGGGAATTAGGAACCCTTTGACTATTTGCTATGTGAATTTCATGTGAGCATCATATATGTGAGGTGATGAGTGCTTATGAGCCACCGAATTATCTATTTTCCCTGTTTCCCCGTTCTTCTTAGATTATCTCTTTCCCTATCTCAGTTGTTATATGCTCTAAATGTATTCACATGCCTAATTGCCACCTGTTAGTCATTGTCTTCTTCTATTCATGGTATTAGTCCTTCCAATATTTTCATGATTTCCTACTATTTGCACATGTTGGTTTATTTTTACTTTCTAATTGTAAATTCTGGTTGGTCTCGCTGTGTAGTATTACTTATGCAGATTATCATGGTGTACAAGGTGTCCTACCTGTTTCAGTTTGGTGTTTAGGAATTGTCAAGGATTTCTGTGATTTGAAATGTGATTTTTATGGTGCATATTGAGTACTTGATATTGATATGGTGGGATCGGGTTGCATGCCGTAGCAGGCGAAATAAGGGTGAATCTATAATGTACGGTGGAAACAGGTTTCGCGTCGTAACACTTATATATATATATATATATATATATACACACACACACACAACACACATATACATATATTCATTATTGCTTATGTTGTAATGAGGAAATAACGGAAGATTATGTGATGTACATTGGGATTGAGTCGCGCGCCGCAACAACTTATGTGTTTATATTTCCCTAAGATGTGTAAGCTTTATGGTATTTTCTTTTGTACTTAAGGATTGGTAAATTCTGAACGTTGCTAGGTTATTTCCTGGAGTTGTAGTTATTGCTTGCAATTTATTGCTTTATTCCATTTTGTATTTCTTTTTCTGTCTTTATTATATATATTGCGTATAGGTTGTAGTGTGAGTGACCTGCCTTAGCCTCGTCACTACTTCATTGAGGTTAGGCTCGATACTTATAAATTATATGGGGTCGGTTGTACTCATACTACACTCTGCACTTCATGTGTAGATTTTGGCATTGGCCCAGCTGATCGAGATGCGTAGCAGCTCAGATTGGTTCCTTGGTGACTCAACCTAGATTTGTTGGAGTTCGCAGACCTTGAAGTCCCCATTTATCTTTCCCTGTTTTTTACTGTTTCTTTTATTCAAACAGTTGTATTTCTTTCAGACTTTTTCTTGTAGTAAATCCTAGAAGTTCGTGAATTGTGACTCCAGATCCAGGATTGTAGTAAATGTTAAGGCATTTATATTATTCCGCACTTGATTTATTTTGTATTAGCTTATTTGGTGTTATTTACTGAACTAATAAGGATTGACCTAATAATTCTCTAACGTTGGCTTGCCTAGCAAGTGAAATGTTAGGAGCCATTACGGTCCCAAAGATGGGTATTCCGGGTCTTGACAAGTTGGTATCGTAGCACTAGGTTACCTAGGTCTTACAATTCACGAGCATGCTTAGTAAATTCTGGAGGATCGATACAGAGACGTCTGTACTTATCTTCCAGAGGCTATGAAGTTTAGGAACAAATTTCACTTCTATTCTTCTCCGTCGTGCGATATTGTTCTCTCAATGCTAATTTAACTCTTCTATTATTATTCTCTCAAAGATGGCGAGAACACGTACAAAATCTTCAGCTGAGGAGCAGCCAAAGTCTCTAGCGGAAGCTCCTACGAGGGGATGAGGCGAGGTCAAGGCAGGGGTAAGGCTCAGTCCAGAGCCAGAGCAGCAGCCTTCATAGTGGAGCCTCAGGTAGAGTTTGACGAGGAGGTTCCAGCCCAGACTGTTCTTGTCGGACCAGGTCAGGTTTCGGAGGGGTTCATTGACACCCCAGTGCTGCAGGACACTTTGGTCCGTTTGGTGGGTCTTATGGAGAGTGTGGCCCAGACTGCCCTATTCCCTATGGTACCAGCCATCTCTTAGGATGGAGGAAAACCACATACTCCTGCTAATCACACTCCGTAGCTGATGGCTCCCCAGTATGCGACTCCAGCAGCTCATCCAGTCGGAGTAGTTCAGTCGGTTGTTGAGGCACAGGCCGGTGGTGGGTCAACTATGTCTTTTGAGGCTTTATGGAGATTCAACAGGTTTACCAAGCCTTTTCCAGTTCACTTCAACAGTGCTTCTTTAGAGGATCCCCACGAGTATATTGACAGTTTTCATGAGGTGCTACGGAACATGGGTATAGTTGAGAATAAGGGGTCGATTTTGCTGCATTTCAGATGTATGGTTCTGCCAAGAAAAGGTGGGGAGATTATTTGTTGACCAGACCAGCTGGGTCGCCTGCTCTTACTTGGGACCAGTTTTCTTATATCTTCCTAGATAAGTTCCTCCCTATCACATTGAGAGAGGAGCATCGATGTCTGTTCGAGCGTCTCCAATAGGGCAGTATGACTGTTACTCAATACGAGACCCATTTTGTGTATTTGGCCCATCATTCTCTTCTTCTACTTCCTACCGAGAGAGAGGGGGTGAGGAGGTTTATCGAGGGACTTGCTCAGCCTATCAGATTGCAGATGGCTAAGGAGACTGGGAGTGAGATTTCTTTTCAGGCGGCTGCTAATGTCGCCAGGCGAGTCGAGATAGTTCTTGCTCAGGGAGGTCAAGGATCTAACAAGAGGCCTCGTCATTCCGGTCGGTTCAGCGGTGCCTCATCTGGAGGCATGGGTACTTTTGGTAGAGGCCCTCCTCCCAGGCTGTTTAATTCAGCGTTTCAGGCATCCTATGTGCCTAATTCTGGACAACCAGCCTACAGTGCACCACCAGCTCCTATCAGTGCACCTCCCATTCAGAGTTATTACCGTGGTCATCAGGCCCATTCGAGTCAGTCTCAGTTTTCGCAGGCACAGTACCAGGATGGATGTTTTGAATATGGTGGTTATGGTCATATAAGGAGAACCTATCTGGGATTATTGGGTGTCACGCCACAACATCAGGGTTCTCGTGCCATGGTCCTGTCACCACTTGCTCACCCAGCCAGAAGCACGGGTCAGGCAGCCAGAGGTAGTGGCCAGACATTTAGAGGTAGAGGTGAGGCTGTTAGAGGTAGAGGCCAGCCAGCTAGAGGTCGTCCCATGGATGTAGTTCAGGGTGGTGGGGTCCAGCCCCGATGTTACGCTTTTCCAGCCAGGCCTGAGGCTCAGTCATCTAACGTTATTATTGCAAGGTACTGTTTCAGTTTGTAGTAGAGATGTTTTAGTTCTATTTGATCCGAGTTCTACTTACTTCTATGTGTCATCCTATTTTGCTTCATATTTGGTTGTGCCTCGTGCTTCTTTGAGTGCTCATGTGTATGTGTCCACACATGTGAGGGATGCTATTGTTGTAGACCGAGTTTATCGTTCATGTGTAGTCACCATTGGAAGTCTTGAGACTAGTGTAGATCTTCTACTTCTCGATATGGTTGATTTTGATGTTATCTTGGGTATAGATTGGATGTCACCTTATTATGCTATATTGGACTATCACGCTAAGACGATGACCTCAACCTTGCCAGGGTTTCCTCGGTTAGAGAGGAGGGGGACTTTTGGCCATTCTACCAGCAGTGTTATCTCTTATATGAAGTCTTGACGTATGGTCGAGAATGGGTGTCTAGCTTATTTGGCTTATAATCACAATTCTAGTGCGTAGGTTCCTTCCATGGACTCAGTATCAGTTGTCATGAGTTTTTGAGATGTTTCTTATAGACCTTCCAGGGATGCCACCCGATAGGGATATTGATTTTTGTATTAATTTGGTTCTGGGCACTCAGCCGATTTTCATTCCACCATATCGTATGGCCCCGCCATAGTTGAAAGAATTGAAGGAACAGTTGCATGATTTGATTGATAAGGGCTTCATTAGGCAGTCTTGCCCTGGGGTACGCCTATGTTGTTCATGAAGAAGAAGGATGGAACAATGAGGATGTGCATAGATTGTCGGTAGTTGAACAAAGTCACCATCAAGAAAAAATATCCATTGTCGAGGATTGATGACTTATTTGATCAACTTCAGGGTGCTGAGGTGTTTTCGAAGATTGACTTGAGATCTAGCTACCATCAGTTGAGGATTAGGGCATCTGATGTCCCTAAGACAACTTTTCGGACTCGGTATGGGCATTATGAGTTCCTGGTGATGTCTTTTGGGTTGACAAATACCGAACAACATTCATGGATTTGATGAATCGAGTGTTCAAGCCTTATTTGGACTCCTTTGTGATTGTTTTATCGACGACATCTTGATCTACTCCCACAGTTGAGAGAAGCATGAGCAACATCTTAGAAGTGTACTTCAGACGCTGAAAGCTAGCCAACTATATTCTATGTTTTCAAAGTGCGAGTTTTGGTTGGATTTAGTCACTTTATTCGAGCACGTTGTATCAACTGGGGGCATTCAGGTACATCCTAAAAGGCAATTCAGAACTGGCCTAGACCCACTCCAGCCATGGAGATTAGACGTTTCTTGAGTTTTGCGGGCTATAATCGTCATCTTGTTGAGGAGTTTTCATCTATAGCAGCCCCGTTGACCAGGTTGACCCAGAAGGGTATCGTGTTCAGATGGTCAGCTGAGTGTGAGGCGAGCTTTCAGAACTCAAGACTGCTTTGACTACAGCGCTAGTGTTGGTGTTTCCCACAAGTTCATGATCTTATACGGTATATTGTGATGCATCCCGTGTTGGGCTCAGTGCAGTATTGAAGTAGGAGGGCTGGGTGATTGCATATGCGTCGCGACAGTTGAAGGTTCATGAGAAGAATTACCCTGCTAGTAGATTTGGCATCCATTATTCATGCGCTAAAGATTTGGAGACTCTATCTTTACGGTGCACCGTTTGAGGTTTTCACGTATCATTGGAGCCTTTATTATGTTTTCAAGCAAAAGGATCTCAACTTGAGGCATAGGAGGTGGTTGGAGCTATTGAAAGACTATGACATCACCATATTGTATCATCCCGGGAAGGCCAATGTGGTGGTCGACGCTTAAGTAGGAAAGAAGCGAGTATGGGCAGCCTCTCATTCATTCTAGTCGATGAGAGGTCGGTTGCATCACATGTCCAGACTTTAGCCTACCAGTTTGTGAGGTTGGATATTTCAGAGCCTAGCCGTGTTCTATCTTGTACAGTTGCTCGGTGTTCTTGATTTGTGCGCATCAAGGATCGGCAGTAGGACGACCCTCATTTGTTGGTCCTTAGGCACACAGTCCAGCACGATGGTGCCAAGCAGGTTACTGTTGGAGATGAAAGAGTCTTGAGAATGCAGGGTCGTGTTTCTGTGCCTAATGTGAATGGACTTTGTGAGTTGATTCTTGAGGAGGCCCACAGTTCTCAGGACTTGTGGCAGCATTATTGGTGGACGGGGATGAAGAAGGATATAGTTGCTTATGTATCTCGGTGTCTAAATTGTCATCAAGTAACGTATGAGCATCAAAGATCTGGTGGTTTGCTTCAGAAGATAGAGATTCCTGAGTGAAAGTGGGAGTGTATCACTATGGATTTTGTTGTTGGACACCCACAGACTCAGAGAAAATTCAATGTCGTTTGGGTCATTGTGGACAGGCTGGCTAAGTCAGCGTATTTCATTCTTATGTCAGTTACCTATTCTTCGGAGCGGTTGGCAGAGATTTATATCTGCGAGATCGTCCATCTTCATGGTGTGCCCATGTCTATCATTTTTATCGAGGTACGTAGTTCACCTCACACTTTTGGAGGGCGGTACATCGTGAATTGGGCACGCGAGTTGAGTCGAGCGCAATATTTCATCCTTAGACGGACGGATAGTCTGAGCGCACTACTCAGGTATTGGAGGATATGCTTCACGCATGTGTTATAGACTTCGGAGGATCGTGGGATCGGTTCTTACCCCTTATAGAGTTCGCCTACAACAACCGCTAGCAGTTGAGCATTCAGATGGATCACTATGAGGCATTATACGGTAGGTCGTGCCGGTCGCCGGTTGGGTGGTTCGAGCAAGGGAAGGCTCGGTTGTTGGGTACAGATTTGGTACAGGATGCCTTGGATAAGGTCAAGATTATTCACAATTGACTTCGCAAAGCTCATTCCAAGCAGAATAATTATGCTGACCGTAGAGTTCGTGGTCTTGTATTCATTGTCGGGGAGAGAGTGTTGCTCGGGTATCACCCAAGAAGGGTATATAGAGGTTCGGAAAGAAGGAAAAGTTGAGCCCTAGATATATCGGACCCTTTGAGATTTTGGAGAGAGTGGGAGAGGTGGCTTACAGGCTTGCATTGCCATCGAGGTTATTAATAGTTAATCCGGTGTTCCATGTGTCTATGCTCCAGATTTATCACGGCGATCAATCCCATGTGTTATATTTCAGCTTTGTCAGTTAGACAAGGAATTGACTTATTTGGAGGAGCCGGTGGCTATTCTAGCCCAACAGGTTCATCAGTTGAGGTCGAAAAGTTATCCTTCAGTTTGAGTGCAGTGGGAGGTCAGCTCGTCGAGGCATCTACTTGGGAGTCCGAGTTGAACATCCAGAGTAGATATCCCCACCTTTTCACCAGTTCATGTACCTTTTTATGTTCGTTCGAGGATGAACAGTTATTTTAGAGGTGGAGAATGTGATGACCCGATAGGTCATCTTATGTTTTAAACCTAATTTTGTGATTTGAAGCCATAAAAATCTTGCTTTAGACTTTCTCGATTTACGTGCGCAGTCCGAGAGTCTTTCCGGAAAGCTTTTATGTTAAAATTGATAAAAATATAAAATTTTGCCTTAAAATCTATTTGGGTTGACTTCGGTCAACATTTTGAGAAAACGGACCCGTATTTGTATTTTGACGGTCCCGGTGGGTTCATATCGTGAATTGGGACTTGGGCGTATGCGCGGAATCGAATTCGGAAGTCCCTAGCCCGAGTTATCGCATTTTATAGAAATTTGAAATTTTAAGGCGTAATGAACTGGAAATGGTTGTCCAATGTTTGACTTTTGGATATCGGGTCCAATTTTTTTGTTCAAGAGCGCGGTATAGATCCAATACTATATTTATGACTTCTATGTCAAATTTGGTGGGAAACGGAGTTTGTTTGACATGATTCGGACGTCCGGTTGTGAAAATAAAAGTTTCAAAGTTTTCTTGAGAATTTCATTTGATTTGGTGTTCAATTCGTAATTTTAGGTGTTATTGTACCGATTTGATCGCGCGAGCAAGTTGTGTGCATGTTTTTTCTGGAGCCCCGAAGGCTCGGATAAGTTTCGGATAGGCTACAGAGTGAAGTTGGACTTAGAACATTACCGATGTGCTTCAGTTTTTGTTGCAGGCCTCAAATCTCGCAATTGCGAGGTCAATCATCCCATTTGTGGCCACTACTAGATTTGCATTTGCGATCTACTCATCGCATCTGCGAAGAGTAGCTTGGGAGGCCAAAGTTCGCATTTGCAAAGTGGGAGCTGGGTGGGCAATGATCGCAAATGCGATCAATGAGTCGCATTTGCGGATGGATCAGAGTTCGCATTTGCGAACCATTCTTCGCATTTGCGAAGAAAGAAAGGGTGTTACGATCTTCGCTTGTGATGGATTCTTCGCATTTGCGAAACTCAGGTCGTAACTGCGACACCTGCAATTGACCAAAATCAGACTTAGACGGGATTTTTGGTTCATTCTTCAAACTTTCAAAGCCTAGAACCCTAGAGGCGATTTTTCCAAGAATTGTTCTTCCCCAAATCATTGGTAAGTGATTTACCCAATTTCCCTTCAATCTTTCATTACATTTCACGAGTTTTTAACATAAAATCTAGTATTTTCATGGTGGAATTGGGGTTTTTTTGGTAGAAATTAGGGATTTAGACCTAAAATTAAGGTCGGATTCAAAAACAAATGACATAACCGGGCTCGGAGGTGAATGGGTAATGGTGTTTTGGTTTGAATTTTGGGATTGGGCCAAGCAGGCCCAGGGGTTGACTTTTGTTAACTTTTTGAAAAATCGCCTAAATTTAATTCTTTGGAATCGTGGGTAGTTCCTAAGGTTTAATTTGAATCGTTTGGTTGGTAATTTGCTAGATTCTATTAGTTCGGAAGCTGTGATTGACCAGTGAGTGGTCTTTGGAGCAAGGTAAGTGTTGTGTCTAACTTTACTTGAGGGAATTAAGAACCCTGGGACTATTTTCTATGTAATTTCATTTGAGCGGCGTATATGTGAGGTGACAAGTGCTTATGCGCCGCCGAATTATCTGTTTTCCCTGTTTCCTCGTCCTTCTTAGATTATCTCTTTCCATATCTTAGTTGATATATGCTCTTAATGTGTTCCTATGCCTAATTGCTACATGTTAGTCTTTGTCTCCTCCTGTTCATGATATTAGTGCTTCACAGAGTTTCATGATTTCCTGCTATTTGCTCAAGTTGGTTTACTTGTACTTTCTAGTTGTAAATTCTGCATTAGGTATCATTGTATAGTATTACTTATGTGGATTATCATGTTGTACAGGGGGTCCTCCTGTTTCAGTTTGGTGTTTAGGAATTGTAAAGGGTTTTCTGTGATTTGAAATGTGAGTTTTACTGTGCATATTGAGTACTTGATATTGATATGGTAGGATCAGGTTGCACACCATAATAGGTGAAATAAGGGTTATATGTTGATGTGAATAAGGGTTGTGCATCGTAACAGGTGTGATAAGGGTAGATTGTTTTGGTGGTATACGGGTGAACTATGATTATGATATTGTGATATGGTGGGATGGGATTGCGCGCCACAACAAACACACACACACACACACACACACACACACACATATATATATATATATATATATATATATATATATATATATATATTCATTATTGGTTATGTTGTTATGAGGAAATAAGGGAGGATTACGTGAAGTACGGTGTGATCGGTTTGCGTGCCGCAACAACCTATGTGTTTATATTTCCCTGAGTTGTGTAAGTTTTACGGTATTTTCTTTTCTACTTAAGGATTGGTAATTTCTGAATGTTGCTGGCTTATTTCCTGGAGTTGTAGTTATTACTTGCAATTTACTGCTTTATTCCATCTTGTATTTCCTTTTCGGTCTTTATTTTATATATTTCATACAGGTTATAGTGTGAGTGACTCGCCTTAGACTCATCACTACTTCGTCGAGGTTAGGCTGGGCACTTATAGAGTACATGGGGTCGGTTGTACTCATACTCTCTGCACTCTGCACTTCTTGTACAGATTTTGGCATTGGCCCTTGCTGATGGAGAGGCATACAAACTCGGACTGGTTCCGTGGAGACTCAAGGTAGATCTGTTGGCGTTCGCAGACCTTGAAGTCCCTATCTATCTTTCCCTATTTTTTTACTGTTTCTTTCGTTCAAACAGTTTTATTTCTTTCATACTTTTGCTTGTAGTATATCCTAGAAGTTCGTGAATTGTGACTTCAGATCCGAGATTATAGTAAATATTAAGGCATTTATATTATTCCACACTCGCTTTATTTCGTTTTAGCTTATTTGCTGTTATTTACTAAACTGAATAAGGATTGGCCTAATAATCCTCTAACGTTGGCGTGCCTATCAAGTGAAATGTTAGGCGTCATCACGGTCCCGAAGGTGGGAATTCTAGGTCGTGACAATAACATATGTCCTTACATTTTCGTTAAATTGCGCTTTTAAACTCCATCCTTCTCGAGCTAAGTCAAAAAGGAAAACATATAAGGTTTAATTGCTTCCTCAATAAAAATTTAACTATAATTAGTAAAACATTATTATAAGCTAGGAGTACTGAACATATTTCACTAAGTCTTAGCTTAAGGGGGAGTGTTGAAGACTGAAGCAACAATGTACAAAAGCTAGGGACTAAACTGCACTTTAGTAAACTTGTAACTAAAATCAGGAAACTAGTTATTAACTACCTTGTGTTAGTTACGGATACGAAAGGATTTGTAGAGCAAATTCTTCATATATATAAACTCATGATTAACTCATTGTATAGAGAACAATTCAATTCAATGAATATAATACGCTTGACTTCCTCCTCTCTCGGGATCATCTAATTCTCTCTTCTTCCTCGACTCCATTTCTGCTTCTATTCCTTCTACTTCTTCTTCTGTATTTGTTCCTGAGCTCTTAGCTCGCATAGTACACAAATCAGTTCATTATTGTCTTTATCTTAAACCACAATATGAATTTAGTTCATGATAGAAACTAGAGTCCACCAAACCACATAAAGAACCAGGAAATCTATCAGTTCCCACAGTAAGAAACAGACTTTAAACGAAACATTATAGGGAACCAGCTTCTCTATCTGTTTCCAAAGTAAATCGGCAGTAAATAAAGAATATGTGATATTCACATGGAAAACTCCTTGCTCAAGGGATTAAAAACCACGACCTACCCTAGTAGCATTTCAACTCCACTAATTCGAGCAAACTTCTGATTATAACCTATTGCAATCTAGGAATTAAACTTTTAATCCATCACTCATTACAATAACTCTATTGTAAGCCCTTTGTAATAACTCTATTACAAAGCAACAAACATTGACTAACTCTAGTCAATCTAGGAATTAAACTCTTAATCCCTCACCCCTTAGAATAACTCTATTGTAAGCTTGCATTAACTCTATTATAAAGCAACAAACCTTGACTAACTCTAGTCAAAAGACTAAACCAAACATTGGTTTAAATCTATACTACAAAGAAACTTCTTGAAAATAGTGTAGGATTACAAATGAAGAACACAAATGAAAAAGACACAACAAACCTAAGGACTTAAGATATCTTAAATCTTTGGATCTGGTCCTTGAGGTTGCAACAACTTTGTTCTTGAGAAAGGTGGTGGCTAGCAATTTAAAGAATATTGTCTTTAGATTTGCAAGTGTTGGAGAGGTGAAATCCCTTGCCTCATGTTGATAATAAGTGTGTGTGATGTCATAAAGGATGATTCAATAAAGTATCCTTTAGTTTTGTCTTATCAAGCTACAACTGTGATGTTGTACTACTGCAGACGGTACAGTGCACTAGCTTTTACAGCTATTGAATTGAATGTGCAACGACCAGGGGAACTCATCCATATATGTTTCCTCTAATAATCCCTTATTTGATTTTATTGAGAGTTGAACAAGACATTTGACTAGTAACTCTGAATGCAAGGGAACTAATTGTATTAGGTTCCTTATCTGGTTCTCTCATGATGTTTGTCAAATCGTCAAAACAAATGACGCATAACTTATCAATTTCCTCATTTTTGATGATGACAAATATAGAATTGATATTCCCCCTGAGAATAATTTACGAATCAGCCGTATTCCCCCTGAGAACTAAAACAAAGGAACTGATCACAACCGGTTCCTCGAGACTGTTTGGAAAATCATCAAAACACAAAATAGTATAACTTATCAATTTTTCCCTTTTTGATGATGACAAACCCAAAACTGATATTCCCTTTGAGAATCAGGTTCCTTACATGTACTGATTTCATCTGGTCTGTACCTGGTTCCTTGACAACATTTGGCAAATCATTGAAACATGAAACAACGTAACTTGGAGCGATTCCCCCCCCCCCCCCTGATGATG